>CANUEP010106422.1:0-21810 GCA_947857235.1 Jatropha podagrica
TCCAAAAATAGTAAAGAAAATATTAACTATGCATCGTAATTTTTCCGGACTAAAATAATACCAAGTCCCGGACCGATGGTACTATTCACAGACCGGTAAATTACTATTACCGAAACTAAAAGAAAATCAGTCTGTTACAAAAGGATTACCCATTTGGTCTAAGAAGCCCTATACAAAAGCCTATTCCGGGACTGATATCGTCTATATTCTAGGTGATATTTTAGAATCTTATGGGTAAATCGGCATGTGTATCTCATTTGTTTAATGCGTCATTAAGAATTGAATACGCCATAAAAATTCATGCGCAAAATTGATGCCACTTCGGAACAATTCAGCAGTTTTGGCCTAATATATCTCTATCTGGTCCTTGGCGAGCCATTTCAAGGCCATAATATTTTTTCTAAGACATGTAGAAAGCATTAAAACCATTTTCAAGCCAATACGTGCTGGACCTTTCGGGCCCAAAATCTAAAGGTATACTCTTAGCCTAAGAAGCCACATATGAAGGCTTGTTCTAGAGTCGATATAATCTGTACATCAGACGATCAACTTGTATAGGGTCTTCTAAGCGATAAGTAAGGGATTTGCAGTCAAATCAGTATGCCTATCTCTCCCACTTAATGCGTTATTGAGTATTGCATACGCCATATAAATTCATATGAAACTTTAAAAGAATTCAGTAATTTTGGCCCAGTATCTTTATGTCTATTGCTTGGCATGCAATTTTGAGGGCATAATATTTTGTTTAAGACTTATAGAAAGCATTGAAACCATTTTGAGCCATTCTATGCTAAAGCTTTTTTGGGTGTAAAAATTTAAAGGTATACCCCTTTAGTCTTAAAAGACACGTATGAAGGCCTGTTCCAGAGTCGAGTACGTAAGATGAGTAGCTTGTATAGGATCTTTTAGGTAGTAGTTTAGGGTCTTATGGTCAAATTGGTATGCATATCTCTCATGCTCATTGTGTAATTAAGAATTGCATACGCTATATAAATTCATGCACAAAATCGGTGCCACTCAGGAAGAATTTGGAAGTTTTGGCACCATATGTCTCTGTTTGTTGCTTGGCTCACCATTTTGAGGCTGTAATATTTTTTTATAAGACATGTACGAAGCATTAAAACCCTTTTCGAGCCATTACGTATTGGTGCTTCTCGGCCTAAAAGTCCAAACGAATAACCTTTTTGTTTAAGAAGCCCTGTTTGAAAGGCTTGCTTCGGAGCCAATATTGTATGTACATTAGATGTGCAACTCTTATAGGGTCTTCTAGGCAATAGTTTAGGGTGTTGTGGTCAAATTGGTAAGCCTATATTGCCTTCATGATGGATCATTAAGAATTACATACGCCACATAAATTCATGCGAAAAATTTGTGCCACTCTAAAAGAATTCTATAGTTTTTGCACAATATCTTTCTATCTATCTCTTGGCATGCCATTTTGAGGATATAATATCTTGTTAAAGACATATAAAATCATTGAAACCATTTTTGAGCCATTATGTGCTGGAGCTTCTGGGCCCAAAAAACCAAATGTATACCCCTTTGGTATAAGAAGCCTTATATGAAGGCCTATTTCGAAGTCGATATCATATGTATGCCATATGACCTGCTCATATAGGGCCTTTTAGGTGATAGTTTAGGTCTAGTGGTCAAACTGCTATGCCTATCTCACCTGCTCAATGCGTCATTGAAAATTGCATACGCCATATAAATTCATGAGTAAAATCGATGCTACTCCAGAAGAATTTGACAGTTTGGCACACAACTTTGAGGCTATAATACTTCATCTGAGACATGTAGAAAGCATTAAAACCATTTTTGGGCCAATACATTTTGAATCTTTTGGGCCCGTAAATCCAAAGGTATGCCCCCTTCGGTTTAGGAAGCCGGTTAGATGGGCTGTTTTGGAGCCAATATCGTATGTACGCTAGATAGGCAGCTCGTGCAAGGTCTTCTAAATAATAGTTTAGGGTCTTTTGTTCAACTCAATGTGCCTATCTCATTTGCTCGATGTGTCATTAGGCATTGCATATGCCATATAAGCATTGAAACCAATTTCCAACCATTTCATGCCGAAGCTTAAAGGCCCAGAAATCCAAAGGTATACCACTTTTGGTCTAAAAAGCCTCGTATGAAGGCCTATTTCGAAGCTGATACTGTATGTATGCGAGATGGGCAGCACGTATGAGGTCTTCAAAATGACATTTTAGCATCTTATGGTCAAATTAGTATGCCTATCCTGCTAGCTCAATGCGTCATTAAGAATTGCATGCACCATACAAATTCATACCAAAAATCAAAGCCACTCCAAAAGAATTTGACAGTTTTTAACCAATATCTCTCTATCTGGTTCTTGGCATGCTATTTTGAGGCCATAATATTTCATTTAAAACATATAAGAAGCATTAAAATAATTTTCGTGTCATTCCGTTCCAAAGCTTCGGGGCCCAAAATTCCAAAAGTTATACCCTTTTAGTCTAGGAAGCCCAGTATGAAGTCCTTTTTTAGAGCTCATATCGTCCATAGGCCAGATGGGCAGCTTGTATAAGGTTTTATAGGAAATAGTTTAGGATCTTATGGCCAAATTAGTATTCCTATATGTCTTGCTCAAAGCATCATTAAGAATTGCATATGCCATATAAATTCATGCACAAAATCAGTGTCACGCTAGAAGAATTCAGTAATTTTTGCCCAATATCTCTCTGTATGTTTCTTGGCATGCCATTTTGACACCATAATGTTTCCTCTAAAACATGTAGGAAGCATTAAAACCATTTTCAAGCCAATCCGTGTCGGAGCTTTAGGGCCCAAAAATCCAAAGGTATACCCCTTTAGTCTAAGAAGCCCTATATGAAGCCCATTTTGAAGCCGATATTATATGTACGCCAAATGGGCAGCACTTATAGGGTCTTCTAAGCATTATTACAGGGTCTTATGGTCAAATTAGTATGCCTACCTCTCTCGCTTGATGGCTAATTAAGAATTGCATATGCCATATAAATTCGTGCATAAAATTGGTGCCACATCAGAAGAATTTGGCAACTGTTGCTCAATATCTCTTTGCCTGGTTCATGGCATGCCATTTCAATCATATAATATTTTATGTAAGACATGTCCAAAGCATCGAAGCTATTTTTGATTCATTATGTGTTGGAGCTTTCGAGCTAAAAAATCCAAAGTTATACCCCTTTAGTCTAAGAAGCCTGTTTGAAGAACTTATTCTGGAGCCGATATTGTACATACGCCATATGGGCGGCTCATATAGGATCTTTTAGGTGATAGTTCATGGTCTTATGGTCAAATTGGTATGCCTATCCTTTTCACTTGATGTGTCATTAAGATTTGCATATGCCATAAAAATTAAAGGGCAAAATCGATGCCACTCTAGAAGAACTCAACAATTTTGTCCTAATATCTCTCTTTCTTGTTCTTGGCACACTATTTTGAGCCCATAATATTTCATATAAGACATGTAGGAAGCATTAAAACAATTTTTAAGTCAATCCATACCAAAGCTTCTTGGCCCAAAAATCCAAAGAATGAAGGCCTAGTTGGAAGTCAAAATCATCTGTACTCAAGACGGACGGCTTCTATGCAGTCTTATAGTCGATAGTTTATGACCTTATGGTCAAATTGATATGCCTATCTTTCCCACTTGATGCGTCATTAAGAATTGCATATGCCATATAAATTCATGTGTAAAATTGGTGGCACTTTAGAAGAATTTGGGAGTTTTGGCCCAATATCTCTTTATCTATTACTTGGCACACCAATTTAAGGCTACAATATTTTTTTTAAGACATGAAAAAAGCATTAAAACCATTTTGATCCATTATGCACTATTGCTTTCAGGCCCAAAAATCCAAAGGTATATATCCCTTTGGTCTACGAAGCCAAGTATGAAGGCCTGTTCCGAAGTCGATATTATATGATGCTAAATGAGCAGCTCATATAGTGTCTTCTAAGCAATATTTTAGGGTTTTATGGTCAAATCAGTATGCTTATCTTGCATGCTCGATGTGTCATTAGGAATTGCATCTGCCATACAAATTCATACCAAAATCTGTGCCAGTCTGAAAGAATTTGACAGTTTTGGCCCAATATCTTTCTATCTGTTGCTTGGCATGCCATTTCAAGCCTATAGTATATCTTCTAAGACATGTAGCAAGCTTTGAAACTAGTTTTGAGCCATTCCATGCTAGAGCTTCCGAGCCCAAAAATAAATAGGTATACCCCTTTGGTCTAAAAAGCCTTGTTTGAAGGCCTGCTTTGAAGCCGATATCACATGTATGCCATACGGATGGCTCCCATAGAGTCTTATAGTGGAAACTTAGGGCCTTATGATCAAATCAGTATGCCTATCTTTCTCACTTGAACCTTCATTAAGAATTGCATACGTCATATAAATTCATATGCCTAATCGGTGCCACTCTAGAAGAATTTGGTAGAAATATCTCTCTATTAATTGCTTGACATGCTATTTCAAGGTCATAATATTTCGTATAAGACATCTAGAAAGCACTAAAATCAATTTTTAGCCATTTCGTACCGAAGCTTTCGGGCCCACATATCCAAAGGTATACCTTTTTGGTCTAAAAAGTCCTGTATGAAGGCCTGTTTCGAACCCAATATTATATGTATGCCAGATGGGCTGCTCATATAAGGTCTTCCAAGTGAGAGCTTAGGATCTTATTGTCAAATTGATATGACTATCTCTCCCACTTAATGCTTCATTAAGAATTGCATACGCCATACGAATTCATGTGCAAAATCGATGCCACTCTAGAAGAATTCAACAGTATTTGCCCAATATCTCTCTTTCTATTGTTTACCATGCCGTTATTGATCTCATTATTTTTTGTTTAACATATATAGGAAGGATTGAAACAATTTTCTAGCCATTTCGTGTCGGAGCTTCTGGGCCTAAAAATTTAAAGGTATACCCCTTTGGTCTATGAAGCTTTGTCTGAAGGCCTGTTTAGGAGTTGATATTATTTGTATGCTTGATGGGCAGGTCGTATAGGATCTTCTAGGTAATAGTTTAGGGTCTTATGGTCAAATTGATGTGGTTATCTCTCTTGCTTGATGTATCTTTAAACAAGGCATACCCCATATAAATTCATATGTAAAATCAATGCCACCCTGGAAGAATTTGGTAGTTTTGGGCCTATATTTCTCTTTCTGTTACTTGCAATGCCATTTTGAGTTCATAATATTTTATCTAAGACAAGTATGAAGCATTGAAACCATTTTTGAGTCAACCATGCTAGAGCTTCCAGACAAAAAAATCCAAAGGTATATACCTCTTTAGTCTAAGAAGCCATATATGAATGGTTGTTCTAAAGCCAATATTGTCAACAGGCCAAATGGGTAGCTCGTATGGGGTCTTATCAGTGATCAATTTAGGGTCTTATGATCAAATCAATATGCCTATCTCTCCCATTTGATCCATCAATAAGAATTGCATGCACCATATAAATTCATGCTAAAAATTATTTCCACTCCGAAAGAATTCAACTATTTTGGCTCCATATCTCTTTATCTATTTTTTGGTATGCTATTTTCATCTCATAATATTTTTTCTAGGACATTTTTATAAAGCATTGAAACTATTTTTAAGTCATTCTGTCTCGATGCTTTTGGGCCAAAAAATGTAAAGGTATACCCCATTGGTCTAAGAAGCCCTATATGAAGGTCATTTTTGAAGCCAATATTGTATATCTGCCAGATGGGTAGCTAGGGTCTACTAGGCAATAGTTTAAGTTCTTGTGGTCAAATCGGTATGCCTATCTCTCCAACTTGATGTGTCATTAAAAACTGCATACACCATATAAACCCATGCGCAAAATTTGTGCCACTCTAGAAGAATTTGGCAGTTTTTGCCCAATATCTCTCTATCTGTTGCTTGGTACGCCATTTCAAGGCTATAATATTATGTCTAAGACGTGTAGAAAGCATTGAAACCACTTTCAAGTTGTTCTGTACCGGAGCTTCCGGGCCCAAAAATCCAAAGGTATAACCTTTGGTCTAAGAAGCCCCATATGAAGCATGTTTGGAAGCCAAAATTGTATGTACGCCTGACAGGTGGCTCATGTAGGATCTTCAAGGCTATAGCATAGGATCTTATGGTCAAATTGGTATGCCTATCTTGCTTGCTTGATGCGTTATTAAGAATTACATATACAAATTCATGTGCAAAATCGATGTCACTCTAGAAGAATTCGATAGTTTTTGCCCAATATATTTTTGTCTGTTGCTTCACACTATTTTGAGGCCATAATATATCCTTTAAGACATGTGTTAAGCTTTAAAACCAATTTTGAGCCATTCCACGCCGAATCTTTCGGGCCCTAAAATTGGAAGGTATACCCCTTTAGTCTAAGAAGCCTTGCACAAAGGCGTGCTTCAAAGCTGATATCATATGTACGTTAGATGAGCAGCTTCAATAGAGTCTTATGGTTAAGAGTTTAGGATCTTGTGGTCAATCAGTATTCCTAGTTTTCCTACTCGATGCATCATTAAGAATTGCATATACCATATAAATTTATGAGTAAAATTGGTGTCACTTCAAATGAATTTGGCAGTTTTGGCCTAATGTCTCTATGTCTGTTTCTTAGCATGCCATTTTAAGGCCATAATATTTCCTTTAAGATATGCAAAAACCATTAAAACCATTTTTGAGCCATTTTGTGTCAAAGCTTTTGAGCCTGAAAATACAAAGGTATGTATGTATGCCAGACGGGTACCTCCTCTAAGGTCTTCTAAGTGGAATTTTAAGGTGTTATGGTCAAATTGGTATGCCTATCTCTCCCAGTTGATGCTTCATTAAGAATTGCATGCGCCATATTAATTCATGCACAAAATCGATGCCACTTTGGAAGACTTTAGCAATTTTGGCCCTATATCTCTCTGTCTATTACTTGGCACGTCATTTTGATGTCATTATATTTCTTCTATGACATGTAGGAAAGATTTAAAACCATTTTTGAGTCATCCCATGCTAAAGCTTTAAGGCCCAAAAATCCAAATGTATACCCATTTGGTATAAGAAGCCCAGTATGAAGGCCTATTCCAGAACCGATATTGTCTGTATGTCAGATGGGCAGTTTGTAAAGGGTCTTCTAGGCAATATTTTAGGGTCTTATGGACAAATCAGTACGCCTATCTTGCCTGCTCCATGCATCTTTAAGAAATGCATATATCATATAAATTCATGTGCAAAATCGATGCAAGTTTAAAAGAATTTGACAGTTTTGCACCAATATATTTCTTTCCATTGCTAGTTATGCCATTCTGAGGCCATAATATTTCATCTAAGACATGTACGATGCTTTGAAACCATTTTCAATACATGAAGCCCTTATTCAAAGCCGATATCATCTGTATGCCAGACGGGAGGCTCCTATAGAGTATTATAGTAAATATTTTAGGGCCTTGTGATAAAATCAATATGCGTATCTTTTTCGCTTCATTAAGAATTGCATATGCCAATAAATTCATATGCAAAATTGCTGCCACTTCGGAAGAATTCAACAGTTTTGGTCTAATATCTCTCTGTTTGTTGCTTGGCATGCCATTTCAAGGGCATAATATTTCATCTAAGACATGCAAAAAGCATTAAAACCATTTTTGGGTCATTCTATGCCTAGGCTTTAGAGCCCAAAAATCCAAAGCTATACCGCTTTGGTCTAAGAAGCCCTATATGTAGGCTTCTCATTATCCGATATTGTATGTATGCTAGATGGGCAACTCATATAGGGTCTTCTAAGTAAGATTTTAGGATCTTGTGGTCAAATTGGTTTACCTATCTCTCCCGGTGGATGCTTCATTAAAAATTGCATATGCCATATAAAATCATGCATAAAATAGGTACCACTCTAGAAGAATTCGATAATTTTGGCCCAATATCTATCTATCTATTGCTTGGCATTCCATTTTGGGGCCATTATATTTTTTCAAGGACACATGGAAAGCATTTAAACCATTTTTAGGTCATACCAAGCCGGAGCTTCTAGGCCTAACAATCCAAAGGTGTACCCCTTTGGTCTAAGAAGCTTTATATGAAGGCTTGTTCCAGAGTCGATATCGATAGTACTCCTGATGGGCAGCTCATGTAGGATGTTTTAGGTGAAATTTTAGGGACTTGTCATTAAATCAGGATTCCTATCTTTCTTCTTGATGTGTCATTTAGAATTGCATACGTCATATAAAATCATATGCAAAATCAGTGCCACTACGGAAGAATTCAGCAATTTCGACTCCATATCTCTCTATTTATTTATTTGCATACCATTTTGAGCCATAATATTTTCTCTAAGACATGTAGGAATCATTGGAATCATTTTTGGCCATTCCATGCCAGAGCTTTCAGGCTTGAAAATCCAAAGGTAAACCTCTTTGGTCTAAGAAGCTCTATACGAAAGCCTTTTTTGGAGCCCATATCATCTTTAGGAAAACTCATATAGGGTCTTCCAAACAATATTTTAGGCTCTTACGCTCAAATTGGGATGCCTATTGGACCTGTTCAATGCGTCATTAGGAATCTCATATGCCATATAAATTCATGTGCAAAATGAGTGCCACTCTAGAATCATTCTGCAGTTTTAGCTCAATATCTCCTTGACTGTCGTGTGGCACGCCATTTTGAGCCCATAATATTTCTTATAAGACATGTACGATGTGTTAGAATCATTTTTGGGCCATTCTATGTTGGACCTTCTGGGCCCAAAAATCAATGGGCATACCCCTTTGATCTACAAAGCCTTATATGAAGGCTTGTTCCGGAGTCGATATCATCTGCACTCCTGATAGGCCATTTGTATAGGGTCATCTAGGTGATATTTCATGGTCTTATGGTCAAATTAAGATGCCTATCTCACTTGCTCAATGCATCACTAAGAATTGCATCTGCTATATAAATTCATGCACCAAATTGGTGCCACTTCAAAAATATTCGATAGTTTTAGCCCAATATCTCTTTGTCTTTTGCTTTGCATGCCATTTTGAGGCCATTTGCATGCCATTTTAAGGCCATAATATTTTGTCTAAGATATGTAGGAAGCATTGGAATGATTGTGGGGTTATTCTGTGCTGAAGACTCTGGGCTCATAAATCCAAATGTATATCCTTTAGGTTTAAGAAGCTTATATGAGGCCTATTCTAGAGTCAATATCGCCAATACTCTTGTCAGCCAGCTCATATGGGATATTCTAGGTGATAGTTTAGGCTCTTGTGGTCAAATAGGGATGCCTATCTTGCCTACTTAATGCATAATTAAGAATTGCATACGCCATATAAATTCATGCACAAAATTGATGCCACTTTAGAAGCATTCAGTAATTTTGTCCTAATATCTCTCTCTCTATCTATCTCTTACCTCACATGCCATTTTGAGGCCATAATATTTCATCTAAGAGATGTAGAAAGTATTCAAATCAATTTTGTTATTCCGTGACAAAGCTTCCATGCCCAAAAATCCGAAGGAACCTTCTTTGATCTAAAAAACCCTGCACGAAGGCCTATTCCGGAGGCAATATCATTAGTTAGCCTAATGGATAGTTCATATAAGGTCTTCTAAGAGATATTTTAGGCTCTTATGGTTAAATTGGGATGACTACCTTGCTTGCTTGATGCACCATTAAGAATTGCATACGCCATATAAATTCATGCACAAAATCGGTGTCACTCTAGAAGACTTCAAGTGTTTCTTGGCACGCAATTTTGAAGCCATAATATTTTATTTAAGAGATGCAGGAAGCGTTGAAACCATTTTTAAGTCATTTCATACTGGAGCTTTCAAATGTATACGCCTTTGGTCTAAGAAGCCCTATACAAAGGCTTATTCTGAAGCCGATATTGTCTGCAAGCTAGATGAGCAGCTCGTATGGGGCCTTCCAAGAAAAACTTCAAGGTCATGTAGTAAAATTGGCAAACCTATCTTGCCTGCTCGATGTGTCAATAAGAATTGCATACGCCATATAAAGTCATGTGCAAAATCAGTGCCACTCCACAAGAATTTAATAGTTTTGGCCTAATATCATTCTGTATGTTGCTTAGCATGCCATTTTGTGGCCATAATATTTCATCTAATACATGTATCAAGCCTTAAAACCATTTCCAAGCCATTCTTCGTCGGAGATTTGAGGCCCAAAAATCCAATCGTATACCCCTTTGGTTTAAAAAGCCCTATATGAAGGCCTATTCTAGAGCCGATGTTGTATGTACACCAGATTGGCAACTCATATGGGGCATTCTTGATGATAACTTAGGGCCATGTTGGCAAATCAGTATGCATACCTCTCTCACTCGATGGGTCATTAAGAATTGCATACGCCATATAAATTCACGCGTAAAATCAATGTAATTATAGAAGAATTTGGGTATTTTTCCCTAAAATATCTCTGTCTGTTTCTTGATATGTTTTTTTGAGGCCGTAATATTTCATCTAAGACATGTAGGAGGCATTGAAACCATTTTTGAGCCATTTTGTGCTAGAGCTTCTAGGCGCAAATATCTAAAGGCATACCCCTTTGGTCAAAGAAGCCCTATATAAAGGCCCATTTCGAAATTGATATCATCTGTGTGCTAGATGGTCAGCCTATATAGCATCTTCTGGGCTATACTTTAGGGTCTTGTGGTCAAATTGATATGTCTATCCTTCCTACTCAGTGCATTATTAAAAATTGCATACGTCATATAAATTCATGCGCAAATCGGTGCCACTCCAAGTGAATTTTGTAGTTTTGGCCTAATATCTTGCTGACTGTTGCTTAGCACACCATTTTAATGCCATAATATTTCATTTAAGAGATACAATAAGCAATAAAACCACTTTTGAGCTATTTTGTGTTGAAGCTTTTGGGCCTAAAAATCCAAAAGGTATACCCTTTTGGTCTAAGAAGCCCTATATGAATGCCCATTCCAAAGCCGATATTGTATGTATACTAAACTGGCAACTCATACAAGGTCTTTTAGGTGATACTTTAGGGTCTTTTTACTAATTTGATGTGCATATCTCTCTAGCTCGATGCATCATTAAGAATTGCATACACCAAATAAATTCATACATAAAATCGGTGCAACTTCAGAAGAATTTGGCAATTTTTCCCCAAAATCCCCTTGTTTGTTGCTTGGCATGCCATTTCAAGGTCATAATACTTCATCTAAGACATATAGGAAGCATTGAAACCATTTTTGAGCCATTTCACACCTGTGCTTCTAGGCTCAAAAATCTAAAGGTATACCCCTTCGGTCGAAGAAACACTATATGAGAGCATATTCCAGAACCAATATCATCCATATGTCTGATGCTCAAGTTGTATGGCATCTTCTAAGCTATAATTTACAATCTTATGGTATATAATATTCCTATCCTTCCCGCTTGATGTGTTATTAGAAATTGCATACGCCATATAAATTCACGTGCAAATCAATGCCACCCCGCAGGAATTTGGTAGTTTCAGCCCAGTGTCTCTTTGATTGTAGCTTGGCACACCATTTTGAGGCAATAATATTTAATTTAAGAGATATTGGTAGCATTAAAACCATTTTTGAGCCATTCCATGCCAGAGCTTTCGACCCTAAAAATCCAAAGGTATACCCCTTTGGTTTAAAAAGCTCTGTATGAAGGCCAGTTCCAAAGCCGATATCATCTGTAACCTAGATGAGCAGCTTGTATGGGGTCTTCTAGGTAATACTTTAGGGTTTTATGCTAAGATTGATATGCATGTCTCACCTGCTTGATGCATCAATAAGAATTGCATACGCCATATAAATTCATGTGCAAAATCGGTGCCACGCCGAAAGAATTTGGCGATTTTGGCCCAATATCTTTTTGTCTGTTGCTTGGCATGCCATTTTGAGGCCACAATATTCCATCTACAACATGTAGGATGCCTTCAAACCATTTTAAAACTATTCTTCATCAAAGCTTCTAGGCCCAAAAATCCGAAGGTATACCCCTTTAGTCTAAGAAGCCTAGTATAAAGGCCAATTTTGGAGTCAATAGCGTATGTACGTTAGACTAGCAGCTCCTATAGGGTTTTCTAGGTGATAGTTTAGGGCCTTGTTAACAAATTGGTAGGCATATCTCTCTCACTCGATGGGTCATTAAGAATTGCATATGCCATATAAATTCATGCAAAAATCATGGAACTTCAGAAGAATTTGGCAATTTTTCCCTAAAACCTCTTTGTCTATTGCTTGGATTGCCACATCAAAGCCTTCATATTTCCTCTAAGACATGTTTACTATATGAACAACCCATCCAGGTTCTTTAACATAGTCGTTTAAGGTCTCGTGGTCAAATTGGTATGCCTATCTTGCATGCGCCATACAAATTCATGCACAAAATCGATGTCACTCTAAAAGAATTTGGCAGTTTTAGCCTAATATCTCTCTTTATGGTTCTTGGCAAGCTATTTTGAGGCCATAATATTTTGTTTCGAACTTATGGGCAGCATTGGAAGAAATTATGAGTCATTCTGTGCTGGAGCTTCTGTGTCCAAAAATTCAAAGGTATACCCCTTTGGTCTAAGAAGCCCTATATGAAGTCCAGTTCTGAAGCTGATATGATCTATCTGCCAAATGGGCAGCTCATTTAGGATCTTACAGACAATAGATTAGGGTCTTGTGATCAAATTGGTATGCCTATCTTGCTTGCTCGATGTGTCATTAAGAATTGCATAAGCCATATAAATTCATGCTAAAAATAGGTGCCACTCCAGAAGAATTCAATAGTTTCGGCCCACTTTATCTCTATTTATTGTTTGGCATGCCATTTTGATCTTGTAATATTTTTTCTAAGACTTGTGTAAAGCATTGAAACTATTTTTAAGTCATTTTATGTCGGAGCTTCTGGTCCCATAAATCCAAAAGCATACCCACTTGGTCTAAGAAGCCCTATAAAATCCTGTTACGGAGCTGATATCGTCTGTATGCCAAATGAGCAACTCGTATAGGGTCTTTTAGATTATATTTTAGGGTCTTATGGTAAAATCAGTATGCCTATCTCTGTCGCTCAATGCGTCATTAAGAATTTCATATGCCATATAAATTTATGCACAAAATTAGTTACACTCAGGAAGAACTTGACAGTTTTGGCCCAATATCTCTCTATCTATTGCTTAGCATGCCATTTTGAGACCATAATATTTCATTTAAGACATTTCAAAAGCATTGAAACCATTTTCAAACCATTTTGCACCGAAGCTTCTGGGACTAAAAGTCCAAAGGTATACCCCTTTTATCTAACAAGCCTTATATGAAGGACTGTTTCAAAGCTGATATTGTACGTACACTAGATGAGCAACTCATATAGGATTTCTAGGCAATATTTTAGGGTCTTATCATCAAATTGTTATGTGTATCTTTCCTGCTCAATGTGTCATTAAGAATTGCACATACCATATATATTCATGCGCAAAATTAGTGCCACTATAGAAGAACTCGACAGTTTTTTCCCAATATTTCTCTATCTTGTTCTTGGTACACTATTTTGAGGCCATAATATTTTTTTAAGACATGTAAAAAAGATTGAGACAATTTTTGATCCATTTCGTATTGATGCTTACAGACCCAAAAATCCAAAGATATACCCCTTTGGTCTAAGAAGCCCTCTATAAAGGCTTTTTGTAGAGCCAATATCATCTATACGCCATGCAAATAGCTGTACAGGTTCTTCAAGGTAATATTTTAGGTTCTCATGGTCAAATTGGTAAGCCTATTCCTCCCACTTGATGTGTCATTAAGAACTGCAAACGCCGTATAAATTCATGCGCAATATCGGCCCCACTCTTGTAGAATTTGATAGTTTTGGCCCAATATCACTCTATTTTGTTACTCTGCATGCCATTTTGAGGCCATAAGATTTTTTCTAAGACATGTTGCAAGCATTGAAACCAATTTTGGGTCAATCCACACTAGAGCTTTAGAGCCCAAAAATCCAAAGGTATACCCCTTTAGTCTACTAAGCCTTGCATGAAGACCTATTTTGAAGCCGATATTATATGTACTTTGGATGGCCAACACATATAGGGTCTTCTTGGTGATATTTTAGGGCCTTTTATCAAATTGATATACCTATCTCACTTGCTGAATGTGTCATTAAGAATTGCATGAGCCATATAAATTCATGCGCAAAATCAGTGACTCTCCGAAAGAACTTAGTAGTTTTCGCCCAATATCCCTCTCTCTATGGCATGGCATGACATTTTAAGGCCATAATATTTTTTCTAAGACATTTATCAAGCATTGAAACTATTTTTGGTCCATTTCATGCCGGAGCTTTTAGGCCGCAAAATACAAAAGCACATCCCTTTGGTCTAAGAAGCTTATGGTCCAATATCATCTATATGCCAAATGAGTGACTCATATAGGGTCTCATACTTATGGTCAAATTGGTATACATATCTCTCTCACTTCATCTGTCATTAAGAATTGCATATGCCATATAAATTCATGTGCAAAATCAACGCCACTATAGAAGAATTTGATAGTTCTGGCCAAATATCTCTCTATTTATTTCTTGGCATGCCATTTTAAGGCCATGATATTTTTTCTAAGATATGTGGGAAGCACTAAACTAATTTTAGGCCATTCTGTGCCAAAGCTTTTGGGCCCAAAAATCAAAGGTATACCCTTTTTGTCTAAGAAGCCTTATATGAAGGTCTATTCTGGAGCCGATATCGGTAGTACTCCTAATGGCTAACTTATGTAGGGTCTTCCAAGTGATATTTAAGGGGTCTTATAATCAAATTAGGTTGCCAAACTTGCATGCCCAATGCGTCATTAAAATTGCAAACGATATGTAAATTCATATGCAAAATCGGTGCCACTCCGGAAGAATTCAGTAGTTCGGTCCAGTATCTCTATGTCTGTTTCTTGGCATGCCATTTTAAGCTAATAATATTTTGTCTAAGACATGTAGGAATCATTGGAATCATTTTTGTGTCATTCCGTGCCAAAGCTTTAGGGCCTAAAAATCCAATAGTAGACACTTTTATTCTAAGAAGCCCTATATGAAAGCCTTTTTCGAAGCCAATATCGTCTGTATGCCAGATGCATAACTCGTATAGGGTCTTTTAGATGATATTTTCGGCTCTGGCCCAATATCTCCTTGTCTGTTATTTGGCATGCCATTTTGAGCTTATAATATTTTGTCTAAGACATATAGGATGTGTTTGAATCATTTTTAGCTATTCTGTGTCAGCACTTTTGGGCCAAAAAATCAATGGGTATACCCCTTCGATCTATGAAGCCCTATATAAAGGCATGTGCTAGAGCTGATATGTGACATCCCAGGTTTGGGGCACTACACCTTAGCCGAATCCCACATCGGCCACGCACAGGGTGTTCAGACTGTACATAAGAGGGGTGGTATCTGAACTGGTTAGCGCGCTTTTGGGTGGCACCCCAGGTTTGGGACACTCAAGGGACAAAGCCGTGAGGGGTACTCGTACGGAAGGCCCCAAAGCGGACAATACTAACCAGGGCAAGGCTATGACAATTGGTATCAGAGCCAGAGCCTTGTCCCTCTGGCCGGTGGTGGGGCAAACCTCAGCGAGGACGCTGAGTCCCTTAGGGGGGGTGTATGTTACATCCCAGGTTTGGGGCACTACACCTTAGGCGAATCCCACATCGGCTACGCACAGGGTGTCCAGACTGTACATAAGAGGGGTGGTATCTGAACTGGTTAGCGCGCTTTTGGGTGGCACCCCAGGTTTGGGACACTCAAGGGACAAAGCCGTGAGGGGTACTCGTACGGAAGGCCCCAAAGCGGACAATACTAACCAGGGCAGGGCCATGACACTAATTTTATAAAGATAAGCAACAATTCGGACATACTAGTGGGCTGCCATGATAGAATCAGTTTTGGTAATATAATCATAAATTGAGTTATAGGTATTCAAATTGGACATAAGAGGACGATTTAGAAAGCTAAGAAGTAGAATTACAACTTTTATAAGAACACAAGATATTTTCTTGCCATTTTAGGGGCCAAAAGGGACAATCAATTCGGATATATAAGTGAGACACTATGACGGAAATAGTTTTGGTATTTAAATCATAAGTTGAGCTATAAGTATTATAATTGAACATAAGAGGATGTTTTGGAAAGTTGGAAAATAGAGCTAAAACTTTCATGAAGAAGTCAGAAACAAATGGAAATTATAAAAGGTTCCAAAAATGACTTCTAGTCCCACCTAAGAACACCTCTAACCTCAAAATTCATAAATTTATCCAAAACATACAAAATTTCCAAAATTCATTCAAAAACTTAAAAAAATAAAAGGGAAAAGAGAATATTATTGCATTGACCTTTAAATGAAGCTTTAAGAAGCTTAGAACCTCTACTCTTTGGCCTTCTCCTTGCCTTTGGAGGATGGTTCTCCAACTTCTTCAAGGTAGGAGAAATACACATAAAAATCAAAATTAACCAAAAAAATGAATGGAGCATGATTTAATGCATCAATTCATGCATAATCCTTAAATTCTACTCATTAAAACTTAAAAACTACAACTTACTTGCTTCAATGGCAGCTTCAATTTCCAAGCTTAGAAACTCCAAATTCTTACTTCTCTTACTTAATTCTCAAGGTTTAATTAATAATGTTTGGTTTTTTTTCCATAAAATTTGGTGTGGTTAGTGGTAAGAAATTGAAAGAAATGGAGGAGAAGAAGAGAGTGAAAATGGCGTGGAAGAAGAAGAAGAGAAAGTGTTGCTTAAGTGGTAACTTTTTGGTAGAAAAGTCAGAGTTGACTTCTTTCTTTTATGCCAAATGAAGGGCTATGTTCAAGTCCTTGGTAATCTTATCCAATGGCTCTAAATATTCATCAAATAATTCTCCTCTAACTATTATTCAATTCCACCAATTAATTAAATTAATTCCACAAAAATAATTCCTCAATTATTCCTTAACATACTTCACTAAAAATCACTATTCATTAAATACCTTAATTCTCCAAAAATATTCATGAAATATTTTCTACCCACCTAAATCATGCAAACATGCTCCAAAAATATTAAATAACATATTAGACATGAATAGTAATTTTTTCGGATCGAAATAATACCAAGTCCCGGACCGATGCTACTATTTACAGACCGATAATCATTATCACCGACACTGAAAAATGATACTGAAAAATGATACGGAAAAATGGACTGTTACAAATAAAACAGAAGGATAAATTACATACGTAAGAAGCATAAACATAAAAGTTCTTAGTAAATTTTTAAAACTTAAAAAAACTACAAATAGAAATAAGTACGATAACAGAAAATAAACAATTGTTCAAAAACAAAACATAAAAACACAAAAACACAAAAACAATGAATCAACAAAGCAGGTTATCACCAGTCTTTGCAAAAAGTGTTTGGTAAAAAATGATTTGGAAAGAAGTTATTGATCATCAGGTTCAGTTCTAGGCTTTTTAGAACTTCTGGGATTCTGAACACGAGTGGAAATGGCTCGGTCCTTGGGTCTTTTAATAGAAGGGTGCACAGGTGGTTTACAACTCTTGTAGAGTGTCCCATGAGCAGTGTGCTTAAACCTTTTAGGCCTTTCAAAAGATGGAGCAAAGGGTGTAGCTTTTACCTTAAGAGTAGCAAGTCTCCTCTTATTTATACTCTTCATTCTTTCCATGGAATTGATAAAAGATTGAGTATGCTTCATAACAGCTTTTCTATGTTTAATTCCTTCATCAAGCTCCTTGTTATGCTCTTCAATGAGTTCCTTTTCCATTTCTAACAATATTGCTTCTCTGTTTTTCTATGCAGAAACATGTTTAGGTGTCTTTTTAATTTCTGTTTCTTGTTCTGCTTCTTCTTCATCACTGAGATTTAACTTCTCAGTTTCTGCATCATTGATATCTTCAGCTTTACCCCTTGCTTATCCTTTTTAGCTTTCTCTGGTTCATTTCCTCCTAAATTCTCGAAATTTCCTTTATCTTGAGTGATATTCTCTTATGCTTATGCTTTTTCTTCAAATTCTGCTACTTTTTTAACTTTTGCTCCCTTTTCTCCTTCTCCTTCTCCTTCCTTGTCTAATTTTTCTTCTTTTTCTACTTCTGCTGCTTTTTCTAATTCTTTCTCCTTTTCTGCCCTTTCTAATTTTTCTTTACCCTTTCTAATTTTTCTTTACCCTTTTCTAATCCCACCTTTTCTTTTTCTAAACTTTGCTTCTCCTTTTCTAATTTCGGGTTTTCCGACTTCTCTTTTTCTTTTTTTTGTTCTTCCTCATCCTCCTAATCTTTTTCATCCTTCATTTTTAATGAATTATTGTCCAATTTTGACACACTATGACACTTTTATTTTCTAAATTTACTTATATAAACTAAAAAATAAGAGTTAACACCATTCTATAAGGCAACTTTTTTAGATTGCTCACCATTTTGTCAAAAATTGCATAACACAAGTTGAAATGCCTTTTCTCTACTATGTGCCGCATCAAGCGAAGTTCAACTTGATTCACATAAGTTAGAGACCCACTTTTGGGAAAAATATAGTGCACTATCAGTTTATGAAGCCACTTCATATTTTCTTCAAGATCAGAGTAATCTATCATAGATTTTCTTTCTGAATACCCTTTCCTGGTGATTTTTTGAATAAATTCTTCCTTTTATACTCATTTATCTTGGTAGTCTCTTTAATTTTGGTTGCCTCAGCTAAAGATGACGTGGCTTCCACACAGTGTCTCATGGTTTTCTCAAGAGTTTCTTGAGTAAACCAAATCAAACGAGCTTGGTTCATTTTAATTCATGAAAATTATTTTATCCAATCCCATTTTAATCCTCGAAAAATGGTATTCTTACTTTGTTAAGGTTTTAAAAATGTTGGAGTCACCACCCTATTTTACTAAATTAGGAAAAGTTTTTGAATTAATTAATTCATTGGAACTAATTAATTTGATTTTAACCAGAGTGAGTTTGGGAGTTGGGTACAAAAAAGGAAAGGTGTTAGGCATCTATTCTGCCTAGTCTAAACCGGCCTCCCAATTGTCTATATATTTGTTCATTTATTAATTGCGGTATTAAATTAAACTGAGATGTAAAATATTTTATGCAATTTTGAAAATAATGTCAATCATGCATATTATCACAATTAAATCATCCATCCAACATAAAAATAAACAACAATAAAGAATAGAGGGAGGAGAAAAGGATTACAATCCTTCATATTAAAATACAATCTACCCATTAATCCGTTACATATTCCTGTTTCCCATTTAATTAATACAAATCAACATAAAGAAAATTTCTACAAATCAACTATTAAAACTCATAACTCAAATGAGATTATATCTAATTATTACAATCCAATTAAAATGAGAATTCTATTGAATTCTCAACAAATTACATAAATAATATTACAAACCCATTAAGTAATAAATTTCATACTATATTCATCAAACTCAAAAAATTAAACAAGCAAAACAACAATTATATTACATTCAAACATTTATGCAGCATGATTGATGGAAGAATTAATTGAAAATCATCAAAATTCAAATATTAGTTCAATAATTGATAAATAATCATAAATAAATAATAAAGCATTGAAATAACAAATTGGCAGAATAATAATTGATGTCAGAAATGATAGAGATGTTAGCAAGTTAGATGAACAATATATAATATATACTATAGAATAATAATTAAATATGCAGAAATAAATAATTAAAAAAATAAAAATATAACAATTTTAATATTATTTTAAGCTCATGATCTCAATGTTCATCTTGTTAGATGAATAAAATTGACAAATCATGGCAAGAAAATGAGACTAAAATCGCTAACGTACTCATTGGAATCAAACATGGATTTTCGACCCTTAGGCCTTAACCCACTTTAATCTCAGAATCTAGGTACGATTTGATGTTTTTTGAGTTATTTTTCTTCTAGAACATATAGAATAGCACCACTAGAAGTGGATCAATTCCCCTTCCAAGGTAAATGAAGCCTATAATCACTATAGAATCAATGATGAACGTGAACCAAAAAATCTGGGGATTTTTGGGTTCAACTGATGCGAGTTAGTTAGAAATGGCGTAAGGCAATTGCCATCTGGCATGCGCCAAATTCGACTTTCCTATGTCAGATTCATTTTACTAGCGCCAGATCAACCCATAAATCTATAGATTTTAGAAAAATTGAGTTTTTGTTTGTTACTCTCACAAAAGACTCAATTTTTGATGATTTACTGCTGAAATTAACTGGAAATAAAGAAGAGATGGATTTTGGACTCTCAATTTACCTGGTTTTGATGAAACTCTTTGGATTGTTTGAAGGTTGATGAAGAACACCCCATGAATTCTCACTCTTTTTGATGATTTGAGCTTCTGTGTTGTTGATTTGGCATTTCCAAGAGTGTTTCTAAGTCTGTGACTCATTGACTTTGTGATGGTTACATTATCTTGCCCATAATTTAACAAAAATCTTAAGGTTTTTGGTGAAGAAGTTGATTGTAGGATGTGTTTTTGTTATATTTTTGTTTTGATTTTGAGTTTGATTTTATGTCTATGTTTGGTGTTTGTGTTTCCTCTAAGGTTTTAATCACCAAATGAGCCAACCTCTTAACCCTAAGATTAGAGATGAATTTATCGGCAAATGGTGAAAATGACACAATTCACTGTCCAGGTGGCATGTGGGCCCCACTAATGGGTCCCACCTATGGGCTCCCCAATGATTCAGTTTTCGATTTTTCACAAAATCATTTTGAAGGGTACGTGCATTGACGTAAGTTATAAAAATTTATCTTATATGCACACGGGACGTATTGCCGGACCGTATTTCGGCACGAACCTTGAAAACATAAGAACGATCCGATGGATTTGATTTCTTACCCTTGGATTACTATTTCAAAAATTAAGTCAATCGGACATTTCGAACTCATTCTATCATGAGAAATGTCATCACCATTGATGGGCCCCCTAAATGCCACTAGTGGGTCCCATATGTGGGCCCCACTTGGGCCACTATAGGCCTCGCCAGCAAACTGATATGATTTTCATTAAATTAGTCTAATGTTGCACAAAGTGCCATAAGACATCGAGCCATGTCTTGGGCAAAGTCGAGACACGCTTATGAGTCCCATTTTGCCAAAAATGTGAAAAAGGTGCTAAGGATTGCAGTTCCTAGACTTTGATCATTGATTTGGGATCAAGTTCATTGTGTGCTTCAACCTCTTTAGCGATACATGTTATCATTGGGTCTATTTTTGGAGAAAAAATTGAGCATCTACGTTTGCCCCCATTTTGATGATATTCTGCTTTTGAAGAAAGGTTTTATCAAAATGTAAAGTACACGCATAAGTAGTAAAGTACTTACTTGATTTGCATCCTTTGGATAGCTTGATTTGAAAGTTATCAACTTTGCTGGGGATTTGGAGTAGTTTCACTTCGGATGTCGACTTGATGTGCCACGATTGGACGGCTTGAATTGGGCTGCTCCAATTTTGGAGGGGCATCACTTTGGACAATTTGAATGTTGGTTTCTTGAAACACAAAACTAAATGATTTGTGTTAAATGATGGCCTAAATATAGTGTGGTGCACCTGTGAACCCCTACCCCCCGGATGCATAACATAATGCGTATGCAAAAGGATAGAAATGCACGTGATGTATGAGAGTCGCCACCTGGTTTAATTATTTAAGGGTAAACTAGGAAAATCCTAAATGACTCCAATTTTAATTAACCTAATTACTAGATTAATTACCCAATGGTTAAGGCATGGTGTGCAAACCCGAGATGGATCCCGAGACTATGTCATGCTGATTAACTAACCTATGGATGAATGCTTTGCAGGGTGAA
>CANUEP010106465.1:0-33802 GCA_947857235.1 Jatropha podagrica
CATAGGTTAGTTTATCAGCATGACATAGTCTCGGGATCCATCTCGGGTTTGCATACCATGCCTTAACCATTGGGTAATTAATCTAGTAAATAGGTTAATTAAAATTGGAGTCATTTAGGGTTTTTTCCTAGTTTACCCTTAAATAATTAAACAAGGTGGCGACTCTCTTACATCACGTGCATTTCTATCCATTTGTCATACGCATTTCCACATTGCGAGTACGTATGGGGGGTAGGGGTTCACAAACCGCAACCATCGTCTCTTCGCCTTCCCATTTTCTGCAGTTCTATAGCCGCAACCGCAGCCATAGCCACAACCACAACCACAAGTCTGTTATTGATCCATTTTATCTTATTCTCAGTTTCTTTTTTTCATTTTGCTTCTATCTCTTTTTTTAATAAACATAGATAAACAACCAAAGATTGTGAATAGGTTTAGTTTTTTGTACAAAATGTGAAATCTCTATATAGAAAAAAATTAAAAAATGTTTCTGCTTGGTTTGCTTTTACTCTTAATTTATTGATGTGTTGAGAATGTTATAATTGTAATTATACAAGGAATTTTAGATTTGAGGAATTGTAATAGTTGTTTATTCTGGTTTGATGTATTGAATATCTAGTATTTAGAGGATTTAGATAGTATGCGGGTATTTGTAAATGGATTTGGGTAGTTTTGGTCTATTCCTTAACAGATTCGGGATGGACTCGGGTAGTTTAATTGTTAACGGGTTCGGAGTTGGGTAGTCTATTTTTTGCGAGTACCCGCCCTGCTGCCGTGCCTAGTTGTAACTTTTGGGTTTTATGATTTATTAAGTTTAATTCTAGGATTAGCCATGGAATTCATGCATTAAGTCATGCTCTTCTCTTTTCTAATGTTAATTTTGATTTTAATGAGCTCTTTTCCTACTTTGAAGAAATTGGTGAACTCTCTTTAAGAGGCAAAAATAAGGCAAAGGAGTAGAGTTTTTAAGCTTGTTTAATCTTAAAAAAAAGGTTAGTGCTCTATTTTCTCATTTCCCCATTCAATTTCTTAAGTTTTCCATTTCTAGGTTTTTGATGAATTTTTGTGAATGTGTGTGAAATGTGTTGGGGATGAGATTTTAGTGGTTTTAATGAGTTTTTCTATGAGTTCTAAGCATGGTAGAATGCTTGGAAGGGAAGGGAATCTTTCCTTTCCCCTCCAACTAGGAGTGGCTGAACCACTCTAGGTGAAGGACACCTTGTGTCCTTTGGTTTTTATGCCAAATTTAAACTTGAATGGGTTTTGAATTGTGTTTTCTTATGATTTGTGAAATGAATTTGGAAAGAAACCTTTTCCTCCTTTGATTTTTAGACATGGCCGAATCATGTCATGATGAAGGACATTTTGATTTTCTTGATTTTCAAAGTTTGATTTTGATTTAAATAAGCTTGCTAGCAAGTGATTTGGTGATGGTTTAAAGCTTGAATTTAAATTCTAATGTTTAAGCATTTTCCATGACTTAAAGAAGGTTTGAAAGTGAAAAGATGGGTTTTATGTTTTAATGATTAAGTAATGGTTTTAATGTTTTAATTAAGTGTTTTTGGGTTGAAATATGGTGTTTTATGGAAATTCTTTTCCCTTTTGATGGCTTAGAGAGGCCGAACCACCCTAGGGTGGTAAGGCATATTTTTGTTTCCTTTAATGTTGATTTTAAAAGTAATTTAAGCTATGAATATGATGATATTATGGGAGTAAGATTTATTTGAAATATGTTTTGATTTTGTAGGACGTTTAAAGTTGTAAATAAATGAATTCTTGAAATAATAGATGTTGATTTTGTAATGTTTTAAATAAGGAATGGTGGATGAGAAATGAGATCAATTTTGGAAAGCTCTACCATACGTGATTGACATGTAGTATGATGAGATGCATTGTGATATATGAGCATGCTTGGTTTCTCAGCCCATATTATTGGCGGAGCTATGATCATATGCTAGGGTTATCGGCTCTTATAAATAGGCGGACGTGCTTATTATTGTGGTGCTTGCATAGACCATGGTGCCCTCAGGCCATAATTATGTAATTGATGGGTGACGCTTTCACAGGCCACGATTATGTGATTGGTGGGTGGTACTTTCATAGGCCACGATTGATTCTACTTACATTCTTTCGGTATCGGTATGAGCTTTAGATAAAATGAAAACGAGAATTTTAATTTATTATATTGAAACCGAAAAACATATTGGCATTTAGGATATCTGCTTATTTATTTTGAGTTGGTATAAATTTTTAAGTGTGAATTTCTTGTGATCTTTCAAATATTTGAATTTAATTAATATGAATTCGATGTTTAAAAAAAAATATATTGTTTGAAATTATTTATTTGGTATTCTTGGATATTTTAAGTTTATAAATATTTAGCACCACTGAGTCTTCCACTCAACGCGTTGATTTTTATCACGTCCAGGTTAGGAGCGGAGGGCATCTGTGGGGACCAGAAGAGGGCATCAAAGTAGATATAGCATTTTGGGTAGGACATGTATATTAATGTAAATCATGGCATGTATAGACTCTTGTGAATGATATTAAGGTTGTAAGTAGTTGAATAAATTTTTAATAAAATCGATGGTCGATTTAGTATTATTATTTGATTATTTATTTGGTGTATGAATGATGACATATTTAGTTATCTTGAATGGTGAAATATTACCTTGGTTGTTAATAGAATTATTATAATCTCTAGAAGTGTTGCGTGATCGTTGAAATAATTTGGAGTTGAGGTTTGGAGGTTGATATTGGAAGTGCTTTGTTTTTCCTTGTGAGGCAAGTATATTTTTAGGGAGGGGACTCTTGCGAAATTTTCGTAGGATTTTCCCTAAATTTTTATTCATTTATTTTAAAGAAAGAAAAGTTACTAAAATATTGTTCGCCTCCCTAGAACAACTTATTCATTGCTAATATACAATTCGGATTTATTTGGTGGCATAAGACGATGTTCTGGCATTGAATGTGGCATCCACCGTCTAGTTTTCCGGGATTGAACGGTGAGTGTTACACTAGTCCTCCGCTTTCTTACTAAATTATTATCACCACCAGTCTAACCACCAAATATAATGTGAATGGTTCCTAAGGTGCGATCACCTCTATTCGATTTGCTGGACTGTCCGCCTTCTCACTTGTTTTCTCCTACAAACTATCTCCCTTTTTAACTACCAACAACCATCGGTCTCATGGCCCACATCCCTGTGGAACTCGTAATATTTGCTTTTATCCCTATGGCTTGCAGAATCCTCCCTCATCTTTTTAGGATAAAAATATTGGATCTGCTCACCTTGCTCTATAATCCACGATAAGATCTCTGAACGAGATTTATTCACCCGGGTGAATTCTATATCTCGTACTAGCTCATTATTCTTGGTATATGGAGTTAGGACATGGTAGCTAGTGCAGAAAGGTCGGATAGGCGATCTTCTTCGAGGTGATCGTCTTTCGCATGTCTTTTAGTTTTATACCATTCTTCCTTGGCTGATTTTTGTTGTTAGATCTCATAAGCCTCATCCAGTTTAGTGTACTTATGAGCTCTCACCATGAGCTCAATAAAAGTTAAAAGGGGATCGATGCTCAAGCTTTCAAATAGTTTATTATACTTATAGTTCTTAGTGATTACACTGATAGCAACTTCAACGTTCAGGTTCTCTGCCTACATCGCCATCTATTGAAACTTGGACACATATTGTCATAAAGTTTCTCCTTCCTCTCTCTTCAAGTCTATCAGATCGGACAAGATTTTCTTGGATGGGATATAGGTTATGAAGCGAGCTTGAAACGCCGTGGCTAGCTCTTAAAAAGATTGGATGGATCCTATTTTAAGTGTTTGGTTCCACTCCTATGCAGCGCCCTTAAGAGTGATTGCGAAAACCTTGCACATTAAATCTTTCGAGTTGGTTTGTAGATACATGATGGTTCGGAAGGTTACTAAATGACTTCTCAGATCAGAATAACCATCATAAGATTGGAAGGTGGGAAGCTTAAATTTTAAGGAAAAAGTTGGAACTAGGATATTAGGGGATAGTGGCGAATCTTGGCGGAGTAGACATAGAATGAGTTGGGTATCTAGGGGAAGGTGGGTGATTTTTCCCTTCTTCATGAGGAGCGTTTGCAGGTTTAGAGGGTGGAGTAGGATCACCATTAGGTGTTGAGTTTTCCAAAAGGTCTTTCAACATTGTAGTGAATTGACAATAAGCTTGGGCGAGTGCTATTGGTACTTGGGGATCAGTAATAGGTGGGAGAGTGAAGGTAATTTATTAACCAGTCTCGCCCTTGGCGTTCTTGGCTTTCGGTATTAGGGTTCTCAGTTGAGTTGGCGGCCATGAGGAGTTGATAAGATCTAGGGGGAGCTAGCTAGAGTTGATGAAAAAGTTAAAGGTGTGTTCCATGCTGACCGCACCAATTGTTAAACTCTTAAAAATTTCGGAGAGAATTATTATGATTAACCCTACTTCGGGGTAAATTCAAGATATATAAGAATTTAGAGTCCTCATTATTTCCTATTTAGAACTAATATAGGAGTCTTATTTATTTAATTAAAATATTTATTATTATATGTTAACAAGACTCATACCCGATCAAATACGAAAAGATTTGGAAATGGATTCTGAAATGTCCCTCGAGTAAACGAGGATGAATATTTTTTTAGAACAGCACGCATCTTGAAGCAGTTGCACTCTAGGATTTTAACATGGCTCTCAAGCGGTCTTTTCTTGATTTTGGGAGAAAGGGAACCAACTGCTGATACAGGTGGTAATGGCAATAGCAGATTGAAGGAGAGTAGCGAGAGAGGGAGAGACAAAGAAAGGCAGATCGGATTATGTAACAAGCTCAAACGATGCGTTTAGAAGAATTAGAGTTGGGTTTGAAATAATTTTAAACGTTCTTGTTTAGAACATGCTAACCCAAGTTGGCTTAGATAACTTCTGTGGGTTATACGTTTATCATATTTCAACGTGAATTTTGATTAAATTTGTAATTAGGGTACACTTATAACACAAGTTTGAAATGAAGTATTTTCATTTTAAGGTGCAATTATTATAAATAGTAAAAATGAAGGTATCCAGAATAGTTTGGCGCTCTTAAAAATGAAAAATTATTTTCTTTATAAATGACTTATAGTACATTCAGAATAAACGAATTTAAGATATGGATTCATAGGCAGAAATGGATATAATATTTGGGAGAAGGTAGAGATATATATATATATATATATATATATATATATATATATATATATATATATATATATATATAGTTGAGATTACTCTAAAATCTCCCATGCCCTACGATGTGGCATTCCAGGAGTAGGCAGAACTTCCATCGGATTTCGTATCCTGTCCAAAAAAGCATCACAAATGGAGTACTTAAAAGAAGATGGATTGGACCATCCTCCTTTATAATGTATTTTCTAATACAAACAAACAAATGTTTTTCCTTTTTCTAAGGCTCACACATTCAACATTGCTGACAATTTCTGGCCTAACAGATCCTCATAAAGGTCACGGGTGGACGCAAGGGTGTTTCTTCTTTTTCATCACTTCTTGGAATTATCAATTCAATTATTGATTTGCAATCATTCAATTATTCCAAATAAAATAATATTTCAATTTTAGATTTACAATAAAATGAAAATGAAAATAGTCAAAATCTTAAAAATTCCATTCAGAACCTTTTTTTTTTCAAAAAAAAAAAATTATGATAAGAATCATACTTCAATGGATATCATTTCATCTCAAATTCAAATTATTCAAATGTAAGAATGTTAAAGAAAATTTTGAGTTCTTTGTGAACTAAGCCAAACATATAAAACCTATTCCAAGAATTCGATTTCATTCGTAGCTATAAATTGAACATCACAGTGAACAGAACACAATATGTTAAATCCTGACAATAGAAGAAATAACTAACACATTGATATTAATTAGTAGCTTTCTGAAAAAAATGCCTATTTGCATACATACAATTGCATTCACAAAAAACAATCCATCACCAATGGCTTTCAATCTTCAAGTACATACCTGTTTCTTCTTGCACCAAAAGCTAGTCTCTGCAAATGTGAGATAATTAAAAGAAACAGAAAAGCTAAGCTCAGAAACCAATAAAAAATTCGAATAAGCAAGATGCATATTTGATTTCACATTAAAATAATAATAATAATAATCAAAACGACACAGCAAGATGATCAGCATTTCACTCAACTGAAAATATTTGTGAGTAGGCTTTTATGCCAGTAAGGAAACGAATATAAGTTGGCTTCCTTGATCCATTGGCAGGGATGGATCTGATATTTGGGACAAGGTATTCTGCAACCTGCAACAACACCGTCCCCAACACATACACTGTCGAAACTAAAAGAAATAATAGAATAGAAGTGAAGAACATTAATAGAAAAATGTTAATCAATGAAAATTAATGGTGATGCTTGTCATGCAGCCGATGTCTGCATATTGAATTACACTTGCATTTTACATGGGAACAATCATATATTAACAGCCCAGAAAATGTTTTTTTCTGTTCTTTTTTTCCTCCTCTTTTAGATGTTAGCAAAAAGGCATCACTTTTTTTTCCTGTGAATAGCCTACGATAACTTTCTACGCTGAACTAAGCACATCAAATTTCACCATGTAAGAATATTTACTTGATCATGGCATTTTACTAACCATAAATGGTTCCACGCTTCTGTTTACTGTAGAACAGATCAATCATCTGATAATCAATCAAAGTTACCTAATAGCAGTCTGCATGTCACTAATTCAGAACGATAGACAAAATCTTACCACTTCAGCTGGTTCTGCCAAAACATTTATGAAAAACTTGGCCTGCAACAGGTAAAATGTTTTAATTTTCAGCCGAAGGCTCACACAATAAGACTCCCACATCTAGATAGTCGTTTATTCAACCTGCTTGGTAGTAGCTCCAGACATGAGAAGATCAGTTGTGACCATTCCAGGCTGCAGATGAGAGAGAGAGAAAGAGAGAGATGGGAACAAGAAATTGAAGAAAGTTCTTTAGAACTAATTTGAACACAGACCATAGAAAGCATTGGATAAAACTGCCTTAACCTTAGAAATAAAAGGGCATCCAATTTCTTGTGCTCTGCTACTCCTAAAGATAATCAAATCCATGCATTTGTAACTTAAGAAGCATAAGAAATTACTGGATTGACTCATTTGCAGAGTAGAATGGAGAAGTAATCCACCAATATCAGAAATGAGTGCTATAGGTGTGAGAAAGGGTTGAAACAAAATTTCTCAAATGGCACACGTATTTACTTCGTATGATAACTTTAAAGGTACACAAGCACACAACAAAATTTTTTATTTGAATTCTCAACTCACTGATCCGAGCAGTTGAAAGAAGTAATAAAAGGATTCCACTTTGGACCAAGTTTGAGAAATGTAGGGTTTCAAGTTCAGTAATCATTTAACAATAACAAAAACACACCAATTATTTGAGAAAACTCTCAATCAAAAAATATCCTGGACTGTAATTAAAAAATATGCAAGCCCTCTTGCATTTTTGTTACCAATATGGATTTTAACAAGTGTCCTGTCTATCTCCAACATCAACAAGATGCAACAAAGCACATTCAGATGATAGCCAACCCAAATTTTTCGGGTCAGATTAATGAGCTTGGCTGTCAAAAACTATCTAAAAGGTGTTCATCACTTGAACTGTTGAACCAATGGCTTGTGCTGCAGAGTGTATACTGATGACACAAGCTATGGAGGCAGAGTTGGCTTCACAGCAGATTTTGAATAAAAGGATTCATATTTCATGAAACTAGAAAAGACATTTGGATAAATGGATATAACATGTACATTTTGAAATAAAGCGAATGATTAAAAAAATCAAGCATACCGACAAATTATGCACCACCACATTTTGAACATCTTGCATCTGCAACTCTGCCTGTGCAATAAATAAAAATGGTAGGAATCTTTGGTATCAGTAACTCTTCACAGATGTCTCCTTTTGCTATTATCTTCATCAGTTTCAATATATATATATAACTATCACAAATAAGACAAATACTAAGAGACTGTAAAGTACAATCCACAATCCGGAAACAAAGTTAACTAACCAAGCAAAAAAGACCCTAAAGGAACTTTCCCCACATCCAATCCAAAATAAAAACAAAGATCTTTAGATATTAGTTTCTTCTATTAACAGCACTCCAAATGGTTAGTATACAGAACATGACTACTGAAAATTGTTGCCCACGGTCAAGTTTTGAGCTAAATGGTAAGCCAATCTAGCAGAAGAAAATTACCCACCTGAATTGACAAGATGTGACCTTTTGCCGGCTTTAGAAAAATGCAAGTACATTGGCTCTTCCTTTTTCTAGTGGTAGATGCAGCCTATCTAGAATGTGTAGTTCGTAAATTTTTTTAGGATGAATTACAACTTACCTTTTATTATAGTGAAATGCACTAACCATTAGCTGTATTCTCAAACCTAATTTGTTGGTCCCTCACTTTTTTGACCATCCACCTACTTGGTCCTATTAAAGTCTGAGATCCTTTCGTCACTAGTCAATCGAGATTAAGTCAAACAATGAGAAGAAAAAAAATTGATTTCTTTCAAAATTATCCTCTAGTCTTCCATGAGCTGAAAAATACCTAAGCAGATATTTGTCTCATCTCTGTCTCTCATAGTTACATAAAATGCAGTACATCCTGGGTCGTGAGTACATGTATGAAATATGCCACTTAACTTAGTATATGGTTGATAAACGGTTAGGCGTAGTTGATGCACTAATTTGATTATTGTAATTGAATTGCCATAGTTTTTGGAATTATAATGTACACAAAAATAGTAAGTTCAAATTAATGAAAATGATATTTGAAATTGACAATTAAGATTAGAACTTCATACATTAAATTTTTGTAATATAGTTTTTTTTTAAGTATACTATATTTAGAGTGAATCAATATTTAGTCTCTCTGTTACAGTGAAATACACTAATTAGAACCCATGCTTAAAAAATTAACTTATAGTTCTCCTATTTTAACCCGTCCAACTATTATGTCCATTTGAGATTTTTTGTTAAATGGTTTTAAATGCCAGTTTTACCCTTTAGTGAAAATTATTATTTAGTCTTTATTTTATAATACATTATACTAGTCAAACTCTCTAATTTTAAAAAATTAGTTTTAAGAATCCTTATACAGTCTCTTGAGATCAATGAGAATCTAACGATAAACAGAACAAAATGGAGGCAAAGATTCATGTATTTGACCCCAACTAGTCTCGACTCGAAGATTTTTTTGTTATTTTTCATCTTATGTTTGCTTATTACTTAATATAGCAAATGATGTTAAAAACTTCCAAATTTTTTTACCAAAATTATTTTCTTTTTCAAAATTCTTTGTTTCACTATTCTATGATTTACTTATTTCTTGCTATTATTGAACAAAGCGAAAATGATTACAAATTATTCATATAATAGACTCCAACTATTTTGGAACTAAGCTTAGTTGTTGTGGTTGTTGTGTATAAGATGGTGAATTTGGTGTAACGGTAAACTTACTCCATTTGAGCTAACAACGTGTTAGTCATGATGGTAAGCAACCTCATCCTCAAAAAGGTAAGAACTCAAGTTCGATCTCTAAAAAGTTGTACTTGTTCGAAGGGCAAAAAATCTTTATGCCCATTTATTTGTTTGCTACTTTATGTTGACACATGTTCATTGTTGCCCAGGATATGTTTGAGGTTAACAAATTGAAAGAAGAATTAAGTAGTGAATTTGAGATGGAAGATTTAATAATTGCCAAGAAAATTTTAGGTATGGAGATTAAGAGAGATAGAACCACAAGTAAATTATATCTAACTCAAAAGAGTTTCATTGAGAAAGATTTGGAGCATTTTGGAATTTTAAAACGCTAGACCTATAAGAACTCCATGCTATTCGTTTTAGACTTTCTATTGCTTTATCATTAGAATCAGAAAAAGATATAAAATAAAAATCAAATGTTCCTTACTCAGTGTTGTTGGTAGTATCATGTATGTTATGATTTGTACTCGCCTTGACGTCTCACAAGCAGTTGGTATAGTTAGTAGATACATGTCTAATCCTAGTAGGGAGTACTGGGCGCTAATAATTTTTATTTGTAACTTGGAAGTGGTAAGGATAATGTGGTTAGTTATGCCGATTCAAATTAGGTAGGCAATCCTGAAAGAAGATCAATTACTAGTTATATCTTAAGCTCGAAAGCAATGCTATCAATTGGAAGTTACTTTACAATTTACATTGGCATTATTCATAACAAAAGCAAAGCACAAGGCAATAACTAAGGCTATTAAGGAAGCTATTTGGTTAAGAGATTTGTTTAGTTAATTCAATTCAAATCAAGAAGCGACTAGTGTCCATTGTGGTGTCAAAGCGTTAATTGTTTGGCTAAGATCAAATGTTTGATGAAAGGACAAAGTAAATTGATATGAAGCACCACTTTCTCTCTCAATTTTATTTTACTTTATTTCATTTGTTTGTTCCAAATTTAATACATATTGGCACTTTTACTCAAGTGCAAAGATACTTGATTCCAAATATTTTGCCCATCCAAGTAGTAAATTGCACAAGAAGAAGTTTGTAAGTTAATATGGCAAAAAAATCTATAGTATTTCATCAATAGGGTCACATATATATACATATACAAGATACTATAAACTTATTAGAAATCTAACTCCTAATTGAACTCTATTTATAACTAATCCTCCCCTCAAGTTAAAGCATAAATATTAATCATGTCCAACTTGTTACAAAGATAGTTCGCCCGAGATCCATTTAGCGCTTTTGTAAAGATATCTCCCAATTGTTTGCTTGTTTTAATGTGTCCTGTAGAGATAACACTCTGTTGTATTTTTTTCACGAATGAAATGACAATCAATCTCGATATGTTTTGTTCGTTCATAGAATACCGGATTTGATGAAATGTGAAGAATAGCTTGGTTATCACACTATAACTTTGCAAGGAATGACGACTTGAGACCAATTTCCTCTAACAACTGACAAATCCACATTAATTCACAAGCAAATCGAGTCATAGCTTGATATTCTAATTCAATACTCAATCATAAGACTACATTTTGTTTCTTGATTCTTCACGATATCAAGTTTCCACCCACAAAGACACAATATCCTAAAGTTGATCTTCTATCAACCTTCAAACCTGCCCAATCCACATCTGAAAAACTCTCAATGTTCAAATGGCCATGATTACTATAAAGTAGGCCACGACCTAGATTACCTTTCAAGTAGGACAAAATCTGTCCTAAAACTTGCCAATGGATAATAGTAAAAGACATAAATTGGCTTAAGACACTCAAAGAGTAAGCAATATCTGGATGTGTTATCGCAAGGTAATTCAATTTACCGACCAATCTTCTATACATCTCAGGATCACCAAATAGCTCACCATCAGTTGAAAGTTGCAAATTATAAGTCATTGGAGCACTGCATAGCATGGCACCCAACTTTTCAGTTTCCTTCAATAAGTCAACGACATACTTCCTTTGAGATAAAAAAATGTTTCTCTTACACCTAGACACTTCAATACCAAAAAAATACTTCAATGATCCTAAGTCCTTTGTCTGAAACTGAGTCTAGAGAAATAATTTGAGTGATGTGATGCCGGCTGAATCACTCCCTATAATAACAATGTCATCAACATAAACCACAAGTAGAATCAAACCAGTCTTAGTACTTCTGAAAAATACAAAATAATCAGGAGTACTCTTCTACATGCCAAATTGGTGTAACACATAGCAAAATCTATCAAACCAAGCTCAAGGACTCTATTTTAGGTCATAAAGTGATTTGCGAAGTTTACACACTTTACCCGACTCTCCCTAAGCAACAAAGCCTGGTGGTTGCTCCAAGTAAACTTCCTCTTGAAGATCCCCATGAAGAAAAACATTTTTAACATCCAGTTGGTGTAAAGGCCAAGCTAAAGTAGCTGCCACAGAAATAAACAAACAAACAGAAGACAACTTGGCAACAAGAGAAAAAGTGTCAGAGTAATCAAGGGTATAAATCTAAAAATAGCCCTTAGCAACTAAGCGAACCTTGAGACAAGCAACAGACCCATTAGGATTCACTTTAACGGTAAAAATCCACTTACAACCAATAACTTTCTTACCTGCCGAGAGAGGCACAAGGTTCTAGGTACCATTAGTATCTAAGGGAGCCATCTCCTCTTTCATTGCTGCACACCAACTAGGATGGGACAAAATTTGAACAGTTTTAGAAGTAGAAACAAAGTCTCGATTACTTATAAAACGAGATGTAGCAGAAAGATGATCATAACAGACAAAAGAAGAAATAGGATAGGTACACTTCCGTTTACCTTTTCAAAGAGCAATGGGAAGATCAAGGTCAGACTAATGAGTGGATGGCACAGTCTCAGGTTGAGTAAAGAGAGCCAGATCTTCTGTTGAACTGTTAGGTGGGGGAAGTGAGTCAAGAGTCCCCGGTCTTTTGGAATAAACATGTTCAAAATGAGGGCAAGCAGATGTTAGTGCAGGAGCACGAATAGGAGCAGTAGACGCTATAGTAGGAGCATGTTGAAGATCAGAAATAGGACCAGAAGCAGGAGCAAGAGAGCGAGGAAGGTGTTTGATAGTGCAGACTAAAAGCTCATTATCCTCACCCTCACTATTATATAGAGAATAAGGAAAAAATGTAATCTCAAAGAATGTGACGTCTACAAAAACAATATAACGATTAAGATCGGGAGAGAAACAACGATATCCTTTTTTATGCCGAGAATACCCAAGCAAAATACAACGAAGGGACTTTGGATCTAATTTGGAAACCCGTGGACGAACATCACAAACAAAACAAGTACAATAAAAAATACGAGGTTCAATGGGAAATAAAAGCTTAGAAGGAAACAACACATTATAAGGAATTTCACCATTAAGCACAGAAGAAGGCATGCGATTGATAAAAAAACATGCAATATAAACAGCATCAGCCCAAAAATGTTTAGGGACCTTCATGTGGAATAGAAATGCCCTAGTAACCTCAAGAAGATATCTATTTTTTCTTTCTGCAACACCATTTTGAAAAGGAGCATCAACATAAGATGTTTGCTAGAGAATACCGTTTTGTGACATATAAGATTGGAAAGAACTAGACAGATATTCTTTAGCATTATCACTTTGCAATATGCGAATAGAGTTATTAAATAGAGTTTTAATCTCAGCACAGAAGGAACAAAAAATAGAGAATATCTCAGAACGGGTTTTCATTAAAAATAACCAAGTAACACGAGAATAATCATCCACAAATGTAACGAAATATTTAATCCAATTTGAGAAATAACAAGACATGGACCCCAAACATCTGAATGAACTAACTCAAAAGGGGATGAAACTCGTTTATTGACTCGAGAAACTAAAGGTAAGCAATGATATTTGGCAAATTGACAATATTCACATTCTAAAACTGATAAAGATTGAAATTACGGACACAACTTCTTTAAAGTAGACAATGAAGGATGACCCAAACGACAATGAATCTCAAGAGGAGATAGAGCACCAGCACAAGCAAGAGATAACGAATTGGCTCATCCAGAAGATAAAGGCCACTAGACTCATGTCTTCTACCAATAATCCACTTCTTCAAGATATCCTGAAACACACAACAGGTAGGATAAAATTTGACACAATAATTTAGTATATGAGTAATTTTACTAATAGACAATAGGTTAAATGAAAAACTAGGTAGACAAAAAACAGAAGACAATAGAAGAAATGGGACCAGATGCATTGCCAGTACACTTAACAGAAGATGTGGACCCATCAGCCAAAGTAATATGACGATTAAATTGTTTAAGTTCTTTTAATGAGGATAGAAGACTAGGGTTACCTGTCATGTGATCTGTGCAACCAGAATCAATGACCCGCTCTGATGAGAAAGACATAAGACATGTATTAGGAGTATCTGAATTGGTAGCAGCAATCAAGAAATCAGCAGACTTTAGAAGAACGGTATCTAAAGAGCTCAACATACTTCACAGCAGAAATTGTTACAGGGTTGATAGAAAAAGCAATTGCAGAATCTTGAGTAGCCATATTTGCCCTTAGCGACTTATTTAGCAATTTCTTGCAATACCGTTTAGTATGACCAGGTTCATGGCAATAATAGCAGATAATGACACTCGTCGCTCGATTAACTGCTCCATTACCATGGTTATGTCCTCTTCCTCTGTTTCCTAGCAGCCTAGCTGCCTAATTACAACTCACAAGGGCACTATTTTCAGAAGGAGAAGGGGTATGAGAGCTTTCAATACGCAATAATCTAGAGAAAGTTTCCTGAAGAGAGGTAAAATCACTGCCTAAAAGAACCTGTGATTTGGCAGTTTCAAAAACCAAAGCAAGACTTGCCAAAAAACTAATCACAACCATTTGAGTCTGTTGAACCTTAACATCGAGGCTAAAAGACAATAAAACATTAAGTTCCCCGTAAATTTTCTGAAATTCCACGAAATAAGCTGTAAAAGATTTATCTTGCTGGTCGACCCTATAAAAACCTTTGCAGACTTCATACATACAAGACAAATTACCTTTTTTCGAGTACAAAAATTTAAAATATTCCATTAATTCTTTAACTAACTCACAATGATTAACTAACTTAACCACATCACTATCAATAGAATTTCGAATCATTAGAAATAACTTAGCATCTTCCCTTAGCCAACTTTGCCTATTGTCACCAGTTGGTGGATCATCAGTTAGATGATCATAAACTTTAATTGTATTACTCCAATCTATATAATTTGCCCCTTTCAGTTTATGTTCTGCAATTTTATTCATTGTGGGAATCAATTCAGTAATAGTAGCTTTAGTATCTTTAAGTTTAGTACTCATTATTAATAAAAACTAAACACCCCACCAACAACTCAAAAGAAGGCACCAAAAGAATAATAACCTGAAACGCCAAAGCAATTTTGACAAAACTGAAAATCCCCTATCAAAACTTCGCCGCATGTGAAAAACGACCACCTGATTAAACTGCTGACTTGGAGTCAAAGCCAGACGTTCACCAAAACAGCCGGACACACAGCCACACGCCAGCGCGAGGTACTGTAGCAGAAAACTCCTTCAGGCGTGTGGGGCCCATGCGCAGAAAATCCGGTGACTCGATTCTGGGGAAACACTGCTCAGCAGCTTGAAGACGTCCTGAGATGGGCAGTGAGACAAAATACTAACCCTTGGAAGGCGTCCTAGGGTGGCAGCAGCTTCTCGCGATTGAAGTTTCAGGAAAATTTTTTTTTTTTTTTTTTTTTTTTGTAATGGGAGGCTCTAATACCATGTAATTTAATATGGCAGAAAAATCTGTATTATTTCATCAATAGGGTCACATATATATACATATACAAGATACTATAAACCTATTAAGAATCTAACTCTTAATAGAACTCTATTTACAACTACTCCTTAACAAAGTTAAAGCAATCAAATAGAAAAAATAAGTCAAATATAGGCACATTCTTACATTATTATCATCCAAACATTTTTTAGACCAATCATAGTAATTTCTTCGCTTTTTCCCGCGAGACTTTTGATAAAATAGAAATTCTATTAAATTAACAAATCACAAGTGTACCCTATCACTTAGTAGGTTTTGGTAATCTAATGAGTATAAACAGGATGTAAAACTAGATGCAAGTATCAACATCTAGACAACTAACAACTATACAGTTAGCATACCATAAGTGGGCAAATTAAAAAGGATTAGTAATTCTGAACATTCTAAATGCAATTCAATAGAATTGCAACTTTTTAAAACAAGTTGAGCATGTACCTGTAATGATTTTGTTAAATGCACAACACTGCGCTTGGTTGCCCCGTATGCAGCAAATCTATTATAAAGGGAACAAAAATGTTAAAAGTCAATAGGCAAAATAACTCTAGATTAGCATAGGTTGAGCAGTCATGAGATTTTTCACAAAACCAGAAAAATATTGAAGGGAAGGGGATAGGTGACAAAGTAGAACCAAAGATTTTAGGACACTTTGATCCTTTTATTTTGTTCCCTCATCATCAGGGGCCAGCATTATTAAGCCAAAAATGAACTATTGATGCAAAATCATGCATTTTGGTTAAATTGGTCCTCTATATTCTAAGGTATAGTTTTATCCAAGGTTTTTAGAGTTTTTGTAATTTGATTTGCCATTTTCTATAAGAGCTGCTAAGTAAGCAGATGAATAATGTAAACAGAAAGGAAATATTTCATAGTATATGTGGTTAAACTCACAACACAACCGCCCAAGAAAATCTATCAAACAAAGGGTAAACATATCACAGGATATTATCATAGCTGGTCAATGGCAATTTTGCTCTACCTATAGTAGTACACCCCCCCACCCCCGCTTTTTCTCTCCTACCAACTCTATTGCGGTGGGCCATCACCATACCTGCCCAAAACCCACCCAATATACCATTCGTACACTATATTAAATATAAATGTTATATTATTACATATATGTGATATAAAAGATATAAAAAATTACATAAATTATTTAAATATTGATATTACCTCATTCAAAAACAAAACATGCCGTTCCTACTTTGACATATAAACTTTGTGGAAATATCTTGAATAAAAATGTGATATGCATTGAGGGTGTTTAAAACCGACCTGAATCAAGTTAAACCAAATTATAAATGCAGTTATATATAAGTGGTTGTTTGGTTCAGTTTGAATAATCGTATAAACCAAAGAGCTGGTTTGGTTTAAGGTTACCAAAAGTGCTAGGTCAAACCTAACCAAGCCATATACTTATATTTCAAATTTCTTATATTTTACAGAGTAATCACTTAAAATATTTTTTAAATAAAAAATTTAGATGTTATTGTTGGGAGTTTTAAAATTATCAGTAATTTTTTATAATTTGAGAAGTTGAATAATTAAATTTGTTTTAAATTTAAACCTAAATATTAGATAGATACCGATAAATTAAAATTTTAAATACAATAAATTGCCTACAATATCCAAGTTTAAATAATGTTGGTGGTTCGACACGTTCAATTTGAATTTTTGTTTCCAAATCAACTTGGTTCAGTTTGGATATATCCTCTAAACTGAATCAAACCAAGCCATTAACAAACTAAATGGGCATACAATATTTATACATTTTTCACTTCAAAAATAATGGGCAAATCCAACCCAACAAACCCCATCCTAAACCCAACCTTGATGGGGCAGGTATGGGTCCTACATTCAACCTTTAGCCATACCAATTGTTCAGCTTAGTGTTTTTAGCATCACCAAAGGAAAATGTCATCAGGGAAACAGATGCCTAGATTACAAGAAATGTCAAAGAAAAGAACCAAATAAACTATACATGTAGAGCACAGTACACCAATTTCCAATAAGCCCCAAAAAGACATCACATACAAAATAATAGTTGCAACATGATACATATCACAGGAACCAACAGTTTTACTGAATCTAATCAGTTAAAAATGCAAGATTAGGAAACTGAAAAGCAATACCTTGGGGTTGGTCGTCCATCAGAACCAGCTCCATCAATGTTGAATATATGACCCCCTCGAGGTTGGTTCAACATCATTTTAATTGCCTTGAAAATGATTATGCATGAGAAAACGGCCAGGTATGCCACTCAAGAACAAAAAGAACCCTTTTACCTCTCGGCAACATATCATCAAACCAAGGGTGTTTGTAGTGACAACTTCACTGCATAAAAGTTCAAAGTCATTCAACACAAAACGACAATGTTACAAATGTAAAAAAATGAAAAATAAAATATAAAAACAGAAAAAAGAAAGCATATAACTGCTCACATAAGATCTTCATCTGATGCTTCTGCCAAAGGCTTATAGCTGTATGCATTGGATCCTGCATTATTAATCTGCGTCATTGAAAAAATGAGGTGAGGGTAAAAGCAGAATAAGCCAGGTCTTAAAACAAGATCAAATCACCATTTCAGAGAAGAAGAAAGAAAAAGAATCAATTAAAAATTTGATTAAATTTACACGCTGTTGTCATTTGTGCAGGGTGGAGGTTCTATATGGGTATTTGTGACTGTGCACGCTGTTGTCATTTGTTTACATCAATTTGATATTTTCTAACAAACAATTATAAAGCTAGAGTAACTGGAAACAAAATCAAGAAACATTTAGCATAAATACCCATAGATCAATGTAATTGAGTTGTGTTTTTGCAAATGCAACTAGATCCTTCACATCCTGTCCTTCTCTTACATCACATTTTGTTCCCTGTAAGAGAGAAATTGACTCATAGCCAACAGCTAGAAGCATTGGTAACCGCACGAGGAAAATAGTTTGTATGGAACCAAAAAAAGTAATATGAATAACAGGGAAAAAAAGGTCATGGAGTAAGTACCCACACATGCTCCTTTCCAAATTCTTCTCTCAGGTTCTGAACAGCTGATTCCACCCTCTTAGCTGTCAAGAATTCCAGAAAACAAAAGTGAACAATAGCCATTGGAATATTGCAAGCATAAAATTCTGCATGGGATGCTCAAATTTTCCAGTCCAAATATTTCAGGCCCTTGGGTCAGAAGGGGCTTGTGAACTTACAGAAGCTGACCATCAAAACTAAATTCTGTAGCCACTCATAAGCAGAACTAATGATGACCTAGGATCCGAGCCAGAAATATATACATACCAATATTCCAAAAACTATTCGTAAATTTCTTGGCCCAGAGATATCAAATCTTAGAGAACAAACCTAATAAATTCAAACTTGTTATACCTTCAATCCTTATAATCTTATTGCCTTGACGCTACAAAATTTTTTATCCAATCTCAATCAAGTGAACTTTTTGATAAAAGGAAGTATAGTATTCAACTATACATGCATCCTCAAACCCAAGAGGCTCATATAAATTCTAAACATACTACCTTAAACATTTCTAGCCATAGTTCTTGCCTTTATAACTGTGACTATGCCAATGGTCAAATTGCACACCTAAGAGCACACAGGTTGCCATCAAGAGACCTACTCCTAATGTCAACACAAAAGAAAAATGTTGCAATATAAGGACAAATAAGATAAAAGCATTGGATATGAAATCTTCACCCAACATTTGATGGGGCTTATGGATCCTTCATCAGACATGCTCAGAAGCTATATGTTCTAAATCGATCAGATGAAAGGATCCACACTCTTTGTGCTTGACTTATTTGTAATGGTTATCAAAATTCCTGCCAAGACTTTAAGGAACAAAGTGTATATATACACATATACAATATATAAATAAGCCAGGGTTTACCTTCTAGGAATAAATTAAAATCCCATGATCCTTGAATGCCAATCTAGTGTCCAAACATTTTCTAAAGAACCAGAAACCCAGAAGCAAATATTCTTCTTCAGTGAATCCTAAATCCAACTAACGTAAGATATCTACTCAGATAATCAATTTTCAGTTGTTCAATTAGGCAATGAGCTACAGTTGGTTGATATCGATGATATTGGAGATGCTTAGGAATTGGGGTTGGAAGGAATTAGGGTTTGATGTTGAAGATAAATATCAGGATTTAATGGTTCAAAATTGTTAATCTGATTTGGAAAGAAGAATATAAATATATTCACAAAATATTAAGCACAAAGAAGAAAACAAACAGACGAGAGAATGCCCGGAGACCTATGGGAAGCATACAATATTAAGTACAAGGAAAAAGGACTTTCAAGCTGTCATTCCCAAATAAATTCCATTCAAACAAAAAGAAAAACTAGAAGCCTTTTAGAAACTCCAAAACCAAAATGAATATAAAATCTTAACTCCAGAAAGCATTGGTTCCAAACCCAAAAGTAGAGTTTAAAAACAAGCAGCCAAACTTATTCAATACTATAGCAGCATTGAAAATACCAATGTGAACATCAATGCTAGAACAGCGCTACGTTTTAACTGTTTTAACTGTTTTGAAGGTCATTTTTCAATTTCATTCAATTTTGGATCTATCCTCTTCTTAATCACATATAATGATCTTAACACTTAAATTCCCCTATTTCAAAAAATCCCATCAAGGTCCAAACACGACCATCATATCCCACATTGACCAATGTTTAAGAACCAAATCTCATAAATCTTAAAGGAAGTCCCAATTTTTCTATCAAGATCACTTCTGAAAACTTGGGACCCAAGACACTTCATCCCCATAGAAGAAGAACTAATCTTTAAAGAAGTTTGCCCTGTTAGCAGCCAAAGAGCATTGGGAATTATTTTTAATAGAGAATAACACATGAATGGTCATTACAAAACTAAATTGGATAACCATTGCATGCATCAAACGCTACACAGACAAGGACTTCTTCTCAACAAAATCATAGAGCTCCTGTTGATGTTACATTCAGATAATTGAAGAAGTTAATAGTAAGGGAAGTGTTGCCTTGACCAGAGAATATATGGTCCATAAAACAACAGCAGAAAGCAAGACCTTACCTGATCTTGAGCAAATTATGACATTGTCACCCGCCTTTAGAAACTCCTTCGCTAGTGCATACCCTATTCCTAAATCATGAGTAACAAATATATCATATTTAATATAACAACCATTTTAAAAGGTATTGTCATCCATCCAATTATTAAACAAATACCTGATATTATATTTAATATAACAACCATTTTAAAAAGACAGAGATATGAAAAACATTGGATGACATATTGACATTCTTTGAGCATTCACAGATTTAAAATAAAGCAATCTTGAAATCTACAACTAGAAAAATAAATAATAATGCCAGTGGTGAGCCAGAAATTCTGACTGGATCATTATATTAAGGTATTTGTTTAACAACCTTCTTGTCACATTATCAATTAAGCTTGGGACTGTACTAAGACAATGTAAGACAAGACTCTTCTTTTCAAATGAATAATTCAGACAAATGCAATTACTATTCAACTACTTTAGCAGTAACTCCTCCAAGCTATCTATTTAATAAAAAAATCTTCTCTTGCATACAATCCTTAAACTTCAAGTAAGACTACTTGATCCAATCCAAATTGGATTAGCAAAATGCCAGTAAGAGACTATACAGTTACCCAGAATTCTAAAAACCAGTGAAATCCAGAAACTGAAGTACTACTAAAAGAAGAGAAACGAACCCTTTGTTGAGCCAGTGATCAGAACATTGTAAGGAGGCACCATAGGCTCTCTATTAATTAAAGGGCGGTTCCCTGCCATTGGAGAGTTGAGATTTGCAATTACAGCAGAATTACTTGTTTGCTTCTGATTGATGGACTTTGGGCAGAAAGTAACGGTGAAGAAAGCATAGCCATGGAATTGGGGAGGAAGGAAGCGTGGGTAAGAGAGAGGAGATGAGAGCGAGGAAGGAAAGCCGAGGCAAGTTGAAGAAACCGACATTGCTGGACATGCATCCACTGCTTCTCCCGGAAACAATGGATATATACACGCACTAGAAAAATTTTTCTTTTTTTGTTGGAATAAAAATTTGGACTTTCTTACTTTTCTTTGTTAACATTGCAAATTAGGATTTTCCAATTTCACATTTTTATATGAAACTATACTTTTTTTTTTAATTATAGTGAACTTTTTATCCATCCATATCAATATTATATCTATCTATATTTCTCAATTAAAAAATATCTCTACCAAACTAACTTGTCACTTTATTTTTTGAGCATTTCTATTTTTCATTTTTTATAAATTTTTTAACTTTTTTCTTTCTTTTTTTTTACTATAAACAGCAACGTAATTTGCAGAAAAATAGATATTTATTATGTATTAATCTCTCCATTCTTTTTATATATGACTATTTTTCAATTTGGGTATTCTTTTATCCAGAAAATTTTGCCTAATTTAATAATTTTGGAAAGCATCTTAATTTTTATGTGAAGCGTTTAGTATAAAAAAATTTTAAAATGGTGACAAACAAGATATACATGAATATTTAATATAAAGAAATTTCAGAAAACGGTAATTATATAGCCTTTGACTCGCAACATGGGGTGAGTCCTTTTTTATTGTTATTCATGAGCCGTATGCCACATGCACATGTATTTTAGTGAATGTACAATACGTGGTGAGATTGTAATATTATAGAAATAGAATGGCATTTAGGTTATTATATATTGAAAAGGTTTGTTTTGTTTTTGAGGTGGAGTTGGTTGCTAGTGCAAAGCTTCCAACGAAAGCTTCCAATGAGAAATCATTGCTTAAGGAACCAAAGAGAAAACATTTTCAATTTCAATCATACAGTAGATAGTGGAAAAATTTGGTGTTGCTCTATAAGTTAGTTGAGTGAAGAAAGTGGGTCGGCATTCTCAGCAACAGCTTCAGATTAGGTTATAATGAAACTATCCTTATGTTCATAAATTTGGTGTTGCTTTATAAGTTGGCTAAGTATAGTCATATTTATATCTTAGTGATTAATATTAGTCTTAAATTTGAGCATAATTTTATACTAAGCATTGTATATTCTATATCTATCCAGCAAAGTCATTAAGAAGTTTGAAGTAAAGTATTTTTAGTTTCATTTGTTGGCTTTTAACGACAGCATTTGGATTTTGTTTGCCTCATAATTACCAAGGTTTTAGTGTACCATAATTCTATATTAAGCATTGTATGTTCTATATCTGTCCAGCAAAGCCATTAAAAATTAAATTAATAAAAAACTTTTAGTTTCACTTATTGGTTTTTAATGATAAAATTTGGATTTTATTTGCATCCTAATTACCAACGTTTTAGTATAATTTGAATAGTTACATGTGTACTTACTATAAAATTTTTTATTTCATTTGTTGGCTTTAACTAATAGAAATTGGATAATATTAGATGTTTAGCTAGTAAAAAATACTTGTAATCAATTGTTGGCTTTGCTATTATAGGATGGATGAGTCTAATTTCCTAAACGGTATGAATATGAATGAATGTGAATCAGAAGCGAATATCGGAGTATCAAGTGAGCATTTTTTTAATAATGATAGGACTAATATATCTAATGAGCTAAAGGTCAGCATGCCATTTCCGAGAATTGAGGAACTTTATAATTACTATCGATGATATGCGAAGACTAAAGGTTTTAGTGTAACTAACATTTCGAAAAAAAATGATTGAAATGGTTGATATTAATTCTTGAAAATTGATCGTCATCGCGGTCATGAAGCTAGGAATTACAGCTGATCAGGCGAAAGGGAATGATCATCAATAAAAATATGTTTAAAAGCTTGAGTATGTGCATTGGCATAAGGTGACAAGAGGTCAAAAATTAATAAAGTCATAATTCACCACAATAATGAAATGACCCCTAGTAAGTCAAGATTCTTGCACCAACATTGTCATGTATTACCTCATGTTAAGAGAAGATTGAAAGTTAATGATAGTGCTGGTATTCAGCCATGTAAAATCTTTCAATCATTTGTGGTAGAAGCAAGGGGATACAAGATGATGGATTGTATTGAAAGGGACTGTCAAAACCATATTGGCAAATTATGGAAGTTGCAACTTGAGAAGGGTGATGCAGAATTAGTTCACTAATTATTTAAGCGAACGCAACAAGAGACCAAAAATATTTTTATGAAATTTCAGTAGACAAGGACGATCGAATGAAAAATATATTCTAAGTAGAGGCAAGGTGTTAGAGTGCCTATACAGAATTTGAGGATATTATATCTTTTGATGCTATTTATCTAGTAAATAAGTACCAAATGCCATTTGCATCATTTGTAGGTATTAACCATCATGGATAATCAATCTTGCTAGAATGTGCTTTGATATGCAATGTGAAAGTTTCGACTTTTGTTTGGCTCTTCCAACAGTGATTGCAATGCATGGGCTATGTGCCACCATCTGCTATAATTATAGATTAGTGTTCAAGTATAGCAAAGGCAATTGGGATTATTTTTTCACAAGCTAGACATCGATGGTGTATGCCACGTTGATTAGTAGGTGTATGCCATGTTGTTTAAGGTTCTATTGCAATTCTAAGGAGATTGTTATTGCACTTGTTTAAGGATTTATTGCAATTCTAGTGAGATTAAAGTTGTAGTTGAATTATAATTTTATTTTTAGGATTTTTGGCATTTGCATTTGTTTACAATGTTTTCTCTTTGATAATTCTTATGGACTGTGATTATGTTAATTTTTTATGGTATGTGAAAATGTCTACTGTGTAAAAGTAGAAATATAATGAAGGTTGCAATATAATGGCCAAGTATTACCATTTAATATTTTATTGAAGGTATCAATATATCAGGCATCATCAATTTATTATCCATTCATATTATTACAAAAAAGGACAACAAAACCCATGAAGGACAAAAAACAATTATTGGAGAAATGACATGATATGCAAGAGGCAAGAAAAGAAAGAAAACGATTTTGCATTTTCTATTCCAAAATTTGGCCTATTATTAATTTTATTTTTGAATCTTGACTTTATGTTAGCCACAGTTAATGAATCTTTACGGCAAAATCAATAAGCAATATTATTTGTAGCATCTTAATAATGTCCATAAACATTAAGCCAAAGACATTTACTTATAAATAAGTAACTAGCATATTGATTCATAATCATTCATCATGATTCAAACATAGCACATACTTATGCAATTGTTAAAACAGATGCATGCTACTTCAAAAGTCAAGATCATGCCCAAACCTTTAATTTCATTTGACATGAAACTAACACAAGCTTTTGCAATATAAAACTTTTAAGATCTACATATCTAGGGAAAAGACAATTGCAAAAGTATAGAAAAAATTTGGATTGTGATCTTGGAGCTAGCAAATAGTATTATCATTATATTGGTCAGTAAATCTACGCATAGTCATTACGATAATTATAGTCAATACTATAATACTACTAGTGATTACTAGTCAATTGTCCTACTATTCACCACCCTCACCATAATCTCTTGGGGACACAACACCCTATGCATAGTCATTACTATAATTATAGTCAATACTATAATACTACTAGTGATTACTAGCCAGTTGTCTTACTATTCACCACCCTCACCATAATCTCTTGGGGACGCAACACCCTAAAAGTTAGACTATCTTTCTTCTTTAGATTTTCACCATTAAGCATACTACATAAACCAATGATGCAGCCTGGTCCATATGGATAATGGTAGAGCTTTGCATCATAATATGCGTCGCAACAAATTAACTTTATTTTTGTTGCCTAGTCATGAATGTTAGCATAGTAGAAGGCTCTATCAACAATCTTGAAAAAATGAAAGATAATTGGATTCAGTTATTCGAAGAAGGAATCTAAATAAGGCTTGACATAGTAATTGAGAATGAAGCAACAACATAATGATAACAATTTCAAGAAAGAAGAAATATAAATTTGTTAAGACAAATATAAACAATAACAGCAATCTTAGTGTAATATAGTAATAACAATTTTAACAATAACAATAATAAGCCTCTAATATATATTTGTGCAAAGCTTCCTAATATCACACTCATATTAACAGTCTTATAATCCTTTAGTTAATTAATCAAAATGGATACTCTGAAAAAGTTAGCACTCACGTATTATATAAAAAATTTAATATTATAAGGTTAACATTAAGAGTAATATAACATTGACAACAATATTGTAAAAAGAAAAAATTTAGTTTTTGGCTGTCATAAAATAAAATTAGGCCTAATAATAAAATCTTATTCAACATGGTTTAACAAAGTTATTTATGAGTGAGTGAGTGAGTGAGTACGTACTATGCTCCTTGGCTTAATCATGTTCTTTGTTAGCCTTTTCTGCATCACCGAAGAGTTTAAGGTCAAGGATGGACTGCATGATTTTTTTCACACAGGACTTGGTGGAGATAGCTTCTCTATCTTCCTTGGTGTCTTAAACAAAGCCTTTTCCTTTCCAACTTTCTTAGAGATCCTCTTGCTATATTCTGAACTGTCTATGTTAATAACTTCTGCAGGTGTCCTCTTTAGGGAATCAGGAGTTTGTAGCTTAATCACCTCATCTGAGCTCCTGCTACGATTGTCTAGCTTCATTAGTTTCTTGGATATCCTCTTGCTACACTAAGGAGTGTCATACAATTTCAAGGAAGTTATTTTCGAGCTGTAGCTGATGGATCTTAGCTGTAGAAGTTCAGGTGTGGATGTATCTCTCTTGTCAAAAATGCAAACTTTGAACAAGTTGTTTCATTTTATCTTCAGCAATAGTTGAAAATCTGCCCTCACCTGATAATCTTGTAATAACTCATTTAGGTCTTTCATTTTCAAGTACCCAATGTTGTCGATATTAACATGCACCTTATACTTGTTCCACTGCCTAACATATATCCAGCAATCACACTCAATTTCATGATCGTGGATTTGTGAGAATTTCATCGGAGTTTTCTGCAATATTTATAATACATTAGTTAGTAATATAAATTCATGAATTAGTAATTTGCTTGAAATTATAGGACTGAAAACATATAACCGTTGACTCCTTTAGAGTAGTTGGTGAGATAATCATAAGGCAGCTATCGCCATTGATATTGTTGGATACAAGTTGAGAAAAAAAAAAACCCAAGTTAACAAAAAAATGTACAAATTACTAAATCTGCCAACAGTCAAACAAGCTACTAAATTCAAAAAGCTTCATTTAGAATTATGAATATCATAAAACAAAGATATTAGAATAACAAAAAGGAACTATTGCAGTTTGAAGACTTCAACATAAAAAACTTAAACTTATTGTGTTTCATTCAACCAATCAATCTATGGGTCTTGATGATAATTCTGTATTGATCCTTTCATCCAAATCCATGATCATAGTCATAAAATCCTAGTTTGAAGAATCTGTCCATGGATACAAAAACATTTATTACAAAACATATTTAGCAAAGAATATAAAGAAAATTTGATAGTCATATCTTTCCCATAGTTTTGTTACTAACTGTTTTCTTGTTTTATGTGTTTTTCAATTTAAATAAGGACAAGTAGTACAACATGAAATGACTACTACTAAGCTTATATATGAATTAATCAATAAAATATTATTTATATATAAATTATAAAGTGTAATTATATTAACAATAAGCCTAATCATCGTATAAGTGTAATGTTGTCAATTTTAAATATTGGCCTAATTACTAATCATAAAAATGACTATTGCTAAGTTTATATATGAATTAATCAGAAAAATATTATTTATATATAAATTATAAAGTCTAATTATATTGACGATAAGCCTAAACATATAAGTCTATTGTTGTCAATTATAATAATGGTGTAATTACTAATTGTGAAATGACTATTGCTAAGCTTATATAAAAATCAATAAGTAAAATATTATTTATATATAAATTATAAAGTGTAATTATAATCATAGTGACCCTAATAACATGAATCTATTGTTGTCAATTTTAATATTGGCCTACTTACTAATCTTGATATGATGAGTGCTAAGCGTATATATAGATTGGTAAGTCAAATTGTACTTATATATAAACCATAAAGTATAATTACAATCACAATAAACCTAATCATATGAATATAGTGTTGTCATTGTTAATATAACTAATCTTGAAATTACCATTACTAAGCATACATATAAATTAATATGTAAAACTTTACTTATAAGTAAATTACAAAGTCGTACCATTGCACAAATTAAGTCTTGTTACTCTAGTTTCTCAAATTTAATATTGGCCCGATTACAAATCTTGAAATAAACACTACTCAGCCTAATCATATGAGGCTAGAGTTGTCATTGTTAATATTGGCCTAATTACAACTTAAAAAAAAAAAAAGGCACCATGGCTAATATTGAAATTACCACTTAACCCATAAAACTTCACCCTTACAACCTGCCATATAAATACTATACTAAACTTTTAGGTCAATAGAGAAAGGATGAAATTGCGTAGCTTGGTGTGTAAACTAGGGGAAAAGGGAGTATTGAATCATGATTTCGGAGTCATCAAGTCAGGTAAGCGTTCTTCCCTTGAATCGTTTAGCATCACAATGGATTTAACTTTTTTGTTTCTCAGTAGTTTTTGTTCTCCATTTTCTTTTCTTTTTTTATTGCTTTCTCATATTGAGAAATGATTTTTGTGAAATTATTTTGTGTTCCTTCCTTGCATCTTGTTGGAACTCGAGTATAATTTTGAATGTTAGAATAATCCATTAATTTAGTGCAATTATTTTTGAGCAATTTTGTTATTAGCCAATATGAGTAAATTCTACCTGCAGCTTGAAACCTAGGGCTAGATTTATGCTCTATCTATTCTAGTTTTAAATCCCTTGATTAAAAAACTGATGAACTTTGTAGTACTTGTTGTCCTTGTTTAAACTGGACAAAAAAAAAATAATGCGAAAACAAGAACAACAATTTTGTTATGGAAACATACGACTATTAATATTTTCTTCATATTATCATTTTGTATGCTCGATAAGTTTTGCAATAAATGTTTTGTTATCTATCAACATATTTAGTTGAGAAGTTTTTAAGGATGATTTTTGTGTTAGTAGACCAATTGCATAATTTTATTTTTAAGCATAATTTTTCTCTTACTGGACCCATTGCATAGTTTTGTTGTTTGGATAATTTAATGGTTATATTATAGACAGTTGATTAAACTGAGTTATACTTGTTTCTCTTATCAAAGTTAATGGGTTTATGGTGTTTATTATAGAATTAATAGTTAGGTTTATACATGGTTCACTGGGTTTTGATTTGAAAACGCTAAATGGCAAGAATTAATTTTTTAATGGGTTTTTTCTTTACAATTGAAAAAAAAAAAAGCAAGCCATTCAAGATATAAATCACATTATTGGCTTGTTTCTGTATTTGTATGATAATTTGGATTATGATGATTGTTGTATTCTCTCCTTCCAGCTTGTTGGAACTTGAGTAAATTCTGAATGTTGGAACAATCCATTAATTTGGTGACAATATTTTTTAGCAATTTTGTTATTAGCCAATATGAGTAAATTCTATATGCAGCTTCAACCAATGGTTGGATGACTATGGAACTTTGTACTACTTCTTGTCCTTGTTTAAACTAGAAAACAAAGAAAATGGAAAAACAGGTACCGACAAAACAATGGGAAAGAGATGACTCACATATTAACAGCCATATTATCGTTTTGTATACTTAATAAGTTTTGCAATAGTTTTTGAATTTATAAACAAATTTGGTTGATAAGTTTTTTAAGCATGATTTTTTTGTTAGTACACTCATTCTCTAGTTTTGTTGTTTGAATAATTGAATGGTGCTATTATAAGTACTTGACTAAACTCTTTTATACTTTTTTTTTTCTTTGATCAAATTTAATAGCTTAATGGTGTTTATTATAGAATTAGTGGCTCGATTTATATATGTATGTTTTCCTACAAAATGGTTTAGTATCACTGTAACTGTTAAGGATTCCAGTTTTTCTCTTTTTTTTTTTTTTTTTTTTTTTTTTTTGTTTATGTTGGTTTCAGAACATCAATTCTAATGTTTCTAGTTAGATAAATTGATTTCCCCCTATATAATGTTAGTGTTAATTCATTGAACTTGCAATCGCTTTAATTTGTTTATTTATACTCTATTTAGCTTGTTTAATTTGTAATTTGTGTAACTTGTTGACAACATGGTTTGCCTTTTCAGATTAGGGTTTCCTTCGTTTTTTAGATATCGCTTACCATCATTGTCACTGTAAAGAACTGTAGGGTTATTCTTTTTTTTCTTCATTTATGGTGGAAAAATTGATTTAGATATCGCAATACGGTTTGAATTAAATATATTTTTTATTACTGTTTAGTGTTAATGTCAGTCTTAGACAAACATTTTATTATTGAAAATTGACTTTTAAATGACAATAGACTTATATTACATATCATTCAATTTTGTGGATTAATTTTTTTTGTTACTCTCAACGTTATATTATTGTTAACGTTAGGCTTAGATAAACATTTTGCTCTCAAATCTTGACTTTGAAAGGACAACAAGCTTACATAAGATATCAAATTGTTGTTTGGATCAATTTTTTTTATTACTGTTAAATGTTATATTAGTGTTAATGTTAGGCTTATAAAATTTGACAATTTGCTCTTGAATATTGACTTTGAAAGGACAACAAACTTATATTACATAATAATCTTGTCTTTTGGCTTAATTGTCTTCAATGACGATCAAGTTATATTACTGGTAATGTTAGTTTTAGAGAAATATTTTGATCTTCAATCTTCACTTCAAAAGGACAGCAGGTTTATATTAGATATCACATTTGCTTTTTTGACTTATATTAGAAAATAGAAGCAACGTACTATACAGGCTAATATTAGACATGTGTTTGTCACTGAGTTTGGCATATCTTAACAAAAAATCTTGGTTTTGTGACTACAATTTGGGTTTTGCTTCAATTTTCTTTGCAATTTGTTTTTGTTGCTATCTCCAGAACCATAAATGCAGATAGCTGCTTGTTAACAGTCACAAGTGATGTTCTGAAGAACTCAGTACTAGTTTGTCCTCCCCTATTTGTCTCCAAAATCAAAACTCATTCTAATCAAATAAATTGGTCATAAATATTCTTATTACTAATTTGGACTAACTTGAAATGTTGCAGATGTTAGTTATATATGCCCTACAGCCAATTTGATTGGTTATATTTTGGATATAATATTTCATGTAATAAATATTTTTTTATTAATAAAAGGGCATTTATATCTTTTATATTCCATTTATTAAATTTTAGTAAAAAATAAAATCTGTGAGACAATATTGCTTTGCAAAATAACTTATAATGTGGTTATAATTACGAGTTTTATATGTGTATTAAAGCAATATTTCTAAATACTCATGGTCAATGTTCTTCTTATTATTGGACAATGACTAGAGATATTGAGACTAGTACATATTATGTTCTTCCCTTAGGAAAGCAATTGTTCTCATAAGCTAAGATATATGTGATATCTAAAACTAATATGTAGGTGCTTGTTATTTAAACAAGTCCACTAAATTGACTTGCATGAGAATTTCATAAGGAGAGTTACCTATGTCTATGGAATACTCAAGTGATGATTGTGTAAGTGATCTTTTGACTTGAGATTAACTAAGCTATCTTATATAGGGATGATTATGTTTTGATTTTTCGTTCACATTAATTGGACATAATAGAAACTGTATGGAGATACTTGTGTAATTAAGAGAGAATTTATCACCCTAGGTAAATTAAGAAAAATGTTCTAATGATTCTCTACTAGTATTGATTAAGAAATCCTTGTGCAAGATAAAAATGGAATTAGCAAAATTAGATTTGAAATTTCATTCAACTGATCAATGGTTAAAATTAAGAGAACTAACATGATTTAGTAAAGTAGATACACTCCATGCCTAATTATTAAATCAGAACATTATGATGAAGAGATATTAATTACACTGATAAATTATGCACTAAAAAGTTAAGTCAAACCACTTTGACGTTTCAGATATTTGGGTAGTTCCGACATATTGTTAGACAATGTACTTGACCTTTAAATATTAATTAATTAATATTTATTGCCAACATATTTGAAACCTAGAAGGTCACACACAATAAGAATTAATATGAGATAGTGAAAACGATAAATCGAATCAAATATGACTTGATTATAAATAAGTTTTGTGAAGTTAAGAATAAAATTTTAATTTATATTTGATTACAATTTTATTTAGATTATTAAATATTGACTTAATTGATTTGTCTAAAATTTATTAAGATAAATTTTAGATTAAATAAATTTAATATTTTAATTATAATTTATTTATTTAAATAGTTAAATAAATAAATATAATTGATTAAATTGAAAATCTTATTAACATAACTATTACGATTTATTTAATTAATTTATTTAAATAAATAAATAGACACATATATATTTAGTTATAATTTATTTATTTAAAATTTTTAAATAAATAATTATAATTAATTTATTTGTGACCTAGGGTTTTTCTATATAAGGTTTAAGAAACGGTATAGAGAGTAAGAGTTGTTACTCATGGCCACAAAATAAAATAGAGAGCCTATGATAGTTAGCATCATTATACGCTCTAATATTTTAACCCTCTAAAATAGTTTGGAGTTTTTCGATTGTCCATCATGTAGATACTATTAAAGACCAGACATTCAGATGACTTATTGTTTATGACAATCTAGCCGCGTAGATCGAAGTTTTGAAGAATCTATAAACAAAATATTCTTCTAAATAAATTTTATTATTTTATTCATTTAAACGGATCCCTGTTGGCATAATTATTTGTTATAATTATATTATTCCGCTATGTATATTTGATATTGAAATCCAATAGCAGAAACTGCCACTCAAATTCTTGTAAGATCATTCTGACAGGATAAATTCTGATTGTTGAATTTATGTGAGGGAGTGAAACAAATATAGCATGGTTGTTCAAAGTGACAACAATGGGTACCTGAAACTATAAACTGGATTGAAAGTTTTCTTGCAAGATTATGGAGTGAATGTGGATTTCTAGGTGTTGTTGAAGTTGAAACAGAATAATATGTTTGAAGCTTGTGTTTTTTGACAAGAGAGAAAAATCTGTAGATGGACCTTTAAGGTTAAGATCTTTCAGCTGGAGCCCAAACATAAATTCCATGAAGTTGTTTGAAACTCCAAAATCTAGCAAGAGAAGCTGCAAGAAAGTTAGTACCCCAATATCAATTTCATGAAGTTGTTTGAAACTCTTAAGTCTAGCAAGAGAAGCTACAAGAAAGCAGTCAAGGTAGAGAGTCTAGAATCGGACAATAGGAGCTTGAAGATGTTGGGGAAAGTGATTAGGCCACAAACTCTAGAACCTATGACTAGGAGCAGCACTGTGAAAATTTTTAATCTAGACACTCCTGAGTCTAGCAGAAAGAACTGTAGGAAAGTTGAAACACCAAGGAGTTCATTTAAGCCACACAAGAAAATAGACAAATGATCTCCACTGAGTCCAATGCGCACAAATCCAGTTGCTTGATCTCTAATTTAAAACTTATTTATGATGCACAAAAGAGTCACACAAAATATGATTATGACAAGCAGCATGGTACTCACTCTCTCTTTTTCTTAAAATATTGTGTGTAGATTGAATCTCAGTTAACGTTACACCTATCTGGAAATTGTTATAATAAGTACAATATTGCTTTATTTTATTTGCATATGACAAATTAATTTAAGTTTCAATTCTCAGGTTGACATAACTAAGTGCATTTTTTTTAAAAAAATTGAAATGTTAGTGTTGTTAATGATGAATATCTTGCCATCAACTTGTTTTTGTTACTGAGTTTGTTATCTTCAAATGTTAGTGTTTTTAGTGATGAATATTAAGTTGTCATAACTAATTTTTTTTTGCTACATTTATGCAAGACATTGACAAAGTCTTCTACAAAGCAAACATTGAAGACTGAAAAACAGACATCAAGTTAGTCTATCGCGGTGCGTACTATGATGCCAAGCTTCTCCATTATCGATCATTTGGTATAGCCTGCATCACAGATTTCTCTAGTCTAATCAAGGGTAAAGGGCTGAAGAAGAAAGATGGTCTTAATTTTAGGGTGCTGCATCCACAGGAGCTTATTATGAGGGAGGATTATGGTGGAATACCTAATTGATTGGTGTTATAGTATTAACTAATATTGTTGGTATATTAGTTGCCAAGTTGGAGATCACAGCCCATACTTCTTTTTCTTTTTTGTTCACTTTAGCAATCTGTGAACCCCTACCCCCCGGATGCATGGCATAATGCGTATGCAAAAGGATAGAAATGCACGTGATGTGTGAGAGTCGCCACCTGGTTTAATTATTTAAGGGTAAACTAGGAAAACCCTAAGTGACTCCAATTTTAATTAA
>CANUEP010106468.1:0-37808 GCA_947857235.1 Jatropha podagrica
GCTAATGAAACGAAAAAAAAAATAAAGCTATGCCGTTAGGCCAAAAGCTCTGATACCATAACAAGTATTTGAGGAAAGGATACATTCTATTGATAAAAAACAGTGATATAAATACAAGGCTATGCTACCTATAAACAAGGAAGAGATAGACATTAAGTACAACAGAATAACAGAATTGGTTTACAACCAACTTCAAGACTTATCATTATCTATTAAAGTTAACTCAAGCTAGTTGAGAGAAACCCACTTGATTACTATTATATGTCAAACCTTAACTAATTTTGCAATTAGGGTAACAATATATCTAAATTACTGAGTCAAAGTACCTTAAGATGAAGGTCGATTTAGAGTGATTTGTAACAAATTGAAAAATGGTGTGGTATTCTAGTAGCTTAGCCTATAATTATCACAACTTGTTAAATTTGAGAGTTACTTTAATGTTTGAGCCAAAAGAATTTTTTACAATATTAAATCTAAATTTACAAAATTGCAAATTATTTTTCAAGATGGACTTTATCAAATTTTCAAGTAAAAAAATTAAAATTAACATTTTGAAAATAATAAAACGTATATATAATAAATATCTTTACATTTTACCCCTATCTTTCTTTCCTTTCTCTTTTTTCTTTGTTTTTTTTTTCAAAACACACACATAGTAAACTCACCCATAAACTTTACAACTTTAATCATGTGACACTCTTGAACTTCATGCATTTGGCGTTGCAAATTTTAATAATATTACATATCTTTTCACAATAAAAATAATAATTTTTAAGATTTTTAGCTTTTATATACAAAATATTGATTTGATGTCTATAACTTTAAAACAATAATATTATATTTTTAATTATTTAATAAGTATTTATTTGATCTAATATTGCAAGTTAGAGTGTTCAATAAAATGATTTTACAAGTTAAAGTGTTTAATAAATGTAATTTTTATAAGTTGAAATGTTTGATAAGTTAAAGTAAAATTGACAATGTCAAATGCATAAATATACCCCGTACTTTATGAAAAAAACCTTGTAACACTCTAAACTTTGCAAGTGACATTATGCTCATCAAGTTATATATTTTGCTAATATTATACCCCTCTTTATAATAATAATATTTTTTTTTTGTGTTTTGGTATTTATGTGCAAGATATTTACTTAATATGTGGTTAATATAACGTTTGAAAATATAATTGTCATATTTTGCAACTATCTAATAAGTGTTTAATTGATCTAATTTTAAAAGTTTGAGCAGTCAATAGAATAATTTTTATAAGTTGAAGTATTTAATTGGTACAAGTTATAAATTGAACTGTTATAAATTGAACTGTTTAATAAGTTTTAAAGTTGAGAGTGCCATAAAGTTATTATGCAAATGACATGAATAAATTTATGTATTGAGTCATAAATTTATGTATTGAGTCATATACATAAAAATATGCAGCCACCAAGGTAAGCATGGCCGTTTCATTAAATCGTCATTCAAAATTTTAAAATGTTGAACTTAAATCTGCTTTTAAATTATCAATTTTAGTCCGATTGGCTTTGGCAGAATCCGAGGCAGTTTTTATCATGGTTTTTGGCCGTATATGTATTATTTCTTTGAAAAAAAAAATGATTCCAAGGTTACATCTTGCTTTAAAAAAATGCGAATATAGAAAAATATTGATGAATTTTACTTTAAATAACTTTTAGAACACTCATATTAATATAAGAAATAAAATTAATTAATTTTATGAATTAATCAAATTGTCTAAATATTAGTAATTAAATAAATAATACAGAAAAATATTATTTAGACTTTAGAGGTATATAAAATAGGTTAAGTTATTGTAATTTTGAAAATAAAAATAGAAAATTTTTGCTTTGAACTGGACCAAAATCAATTAAAGCTCATCGGTCTTCCTCGATTCTTCTCTTATTTGTCGGTTCCAGCTATTTTGAGTGCAAATTTTAATATTTACACAAATCTTAATTAGCTCTCAAAACCACCAGTTTCTATTTAAAATTTTAAAGTGACTGTCCCAGTCTGGTTCCAATTCATCCATAGTATAATACGATTTTGTTTCGAACAAAAGCAGTGGTCTTGTTTACGCTAAGAATTCTAAATAACTTTCAGCGTTTTGACTAAATCAAAATATTATTTTTATAATTTATAGTGCTTGATAGGGCAGCATTTATATTATCATTAATTTTACTAAATAGATCCTTAGTGTTTCCTTACAAACATAAATATAGTCCTTGCTATAGTGATTTCAAGACATAATCTTTCATATTCCTTAGTATTTTCATAGCATAACTTTTAAAATAACAATATGAAGCTTATTTTCAATGGATAAAAATAATAATAATAAAAATAAGGAATCGTAACACTTATTACCTAGTCTGGTGAGAGTATTTACAAACCGGTAAATCACTATTAATGATTCAAAAACATTAGGATGTTATAAAAAATTATTATTTTATTCTCATGTTTATTAAAATGAGTTATTTTATCTTTTGTTTTAAAATAAATTATTTTATCTCTAATGTTTGATTTCATTCAATTATATTATTCTTTCATCTACTTTTTTAAATTTTTTCGTTGAATTCTTTGAGAATAATTACTCTTTTTATATTTTATCAAAATTAATTACTTTTGTCATTTTAAAAAAAAAATTTATCCCTAAAATTTTATTCAATCATTGTTTAATCGTTTATTTTAAATTACTGGCATTATTAGTAGTCAATTTTTATTCTTTCTCCTCTTATCCTCGGATTTTTTTTTAATTTAAAGAGTAAATTCCCTAAATTTTATCATAAAGATAAAATATGTGATACTTTAATCAAATTGTACATCAACTAAGCATAATATGGAAAAAAATATACACAGGAATGGACATGTCTTAAACTTGCAAGATGCATTTTAAGTATGGGCGTGAGACTTTTACTTAGAAATAAAATTGGGTAAGTTCAAATCCAAAGCGAATAAAATCAGAATCAATATATTGTAATATAATTTAATGAACAAAGCTCGAGGCATAAATAATTAATTCAATACAACATAAAAATAAAATAATAATTTTCCTGAGGCATTTAATAGGTATAAACAAGTAAATCTATTAATTATATTATATATATACATTTTAATTATATTGGTTTATTTTTTAATTATAAAGACATAATCACTTTCATGGCTTTCTGTCTCTTTATTAAGGCTGTGTTTGTCAATAATTTTTTGAATAGTTTTTAAAGTTTTGACTAGTCAAAACGCTAAATACTATTTAAAAATTTATTGGATAATATAACGTTTGGACTAATTTCTTAAAACGTTACTCAAACAGTTAACAGCTAAATACCACCAAAACAGCTAACAACTGTCAAAACAACTAATTTTATCGAATAGATCCAAAGTCTTTTTATTAAAAAAAGAAATTTTTTCATCTAAAAAATAAACATATTATATATGAAAGTGTGTTTAAATTAGAGATATTATAATTATTTCTTAAATGCTATTTAAACCTCAAATTGAACATAATTTTGGAATAGAGTTACATTTTATTTATTTATTTGAATTCCATAATCAGCCAAAAAAAGAAAAAAAATGGAAATTGAAAAATTCTAATAATGTAGTCGCAACAAGAAGGAAATTCAGTCTTATTCCCTGAAAAAAAGAAAAATACACGACTTTCCTTCCAAAATTTCCTAAATCGGCTCCTTTTTCAGAATCTCACGTGTACTGAATTTGAAAACCTCTTGCTTCCCCGCCAAAAAGTTAAACCCACGAATCAAGAACGAGGGCTACTCTGAAGTTTTTTAAGATTTTCTATCTGTTCTCTATTGTAGTAATGGAGCACAGAAATCTCAAGAAGAAACGTAACCTTAGAAGAGAGATCCGTCATCCTTTTCACACTCTTCAGACTCTGATATCTGCAATTCAATCTTCAGAGGTATTGCCCTAAATAATTGCACATATTCATTTTAAATATTATGTAATCTTTATTTGGGGGTTTCAGAATTGGACTAGTCGAGATTAATGGTTTTATTTTTTATTTTAAATTATATACTGAGTTTATAATGTAAGTTATGATTTTGATTTTTCCCTTTCCTTTTCAAGTTTTGGGCTTCGGTTTATTAATTTGTGTTTCTTGCTTATTTCCTCTGCTTTGTGGAATTTGTTGCTCATTTTTTTTTTCGTCTTAAATTTCAGGGTCTAAACCCTGGAAATATGAAATTATTGTATGGTGTGTTGGTCCATTTGTCCTTGAACAAGCCTGCCATGAGCTGGTCTAAATGTAAATCTGCTTTAAGTTGCATAGATATGAAGTTGGATAAGTTGAGATTTGAAGACCTCCATAGACTCTCTGATTTCTTGTTTAAAGAACTTGACATGAGATTTAAGGACTTTTTCTCTGTTTTACATGATGCTCCAATTTCTACAGATATTGACCAGGTTGTCTCGGTTACAAATATATGGGCAAAGAGTGAAGGACTAATGGTGCTGCTTAGATGTTGTTTGGTACTATTAATTCTGATGGAATTTAACCCGGAGCTTTGTACTGTAAAAGGCAGACTTCTTCTTTCGATACTTGGCAGATTGATGTCCACTGAGTTAAGTGGTGGTGGGAATGACAAAAATTCTCTCATTTTTAAGAGGTCAGTTTCTCTTGAATGTGCGTATATCAATGGTGATTGTAGTGCCTCTGTTACTGAGGAGTCCGTTGCTTCAATAACTCAGTTGGAACCTTCTTATTTGCGCTATACTCTTATATGTCGAGCACTTGAGGTCAGTTTTCTTCTCCACTTTACTGCCGTCAGCTATGACTCTTGTGATATTTTTTTCTATCATTTTAAATTATTATTCTTTTTCAGTCCTATTTTTTTTTTGCCCACCAACTGGAAAATCTTCTTCCCGACAGCACTGCAAAAATCTTTTGCTTTTAATCAACCTGAAAAGCTGTTTTGAATTTTGAAAGGTTGCGACCTATTGTGGATTGTTCTTGGTTTGAATTTTCTAGAGTTTTACCTAAATGACAGTAAATGGTACTTTGGAAGTCTGGAAGACAAGTATGATTTGGAATATTGACATCAATGTACACTTGTCAAGTGTGTTCCAAGGTAGTTTTGAAATACATTTATATGTGTGATGCTTCTATGCATTGAGAATAACATCAGGTTGTTTTTGATTTAAATATAGTAATGGAAACCTAATTAATTATCATGACATGAGGTATTTAGTCTCATACTAGAGCTCAGTATTGATATTGTAGTCTGCTGATGCTTATTTGCATATAAAGTCATACAATATATAACTATCCACGTAAATGAAATTGGTCAGATCTATCTGTACTTGACAAGAAAATTTTTTGTTAGATATTACGTTGTACTTGAATAACTAAACACTTTGAGATTCTCATAAAAAATACATAATACTGTCCTAAAAGTGCCTATGGTTTATATAAATTTAATTTGTTTAAGTTACAACATTTCCTGTTCACTAATTCATCGTTCAATTTGTCAGTTACCATTTATGAATTGGACCAATTTATATGACCAAATTCTTAATAACAGTTTTGTTCGTTGAAATCTTGGCTTGCGCTCTTATTTCTTCTAACTATTATGTTCTTGTTTAGATGACATACAAATAGCAGGAACATCCACGAGTCATGTTTGGACCATGATACAACTAGATTCAACCATTTTAGCTTAAAATATTACAAATTTTATCTCTATCACTCGAGATACAAATTTTTATTTCACAAATATTTTCTGAAAGAAATTCCCAAATTTAGTTTATCAGGTTATATTCTTAAATGCAACTTACTCCTTAATTATTTAACAATATGGCTGAGATATTAAATTCTTTTACTGGGACTTTGAACTGGATTATATTGCTTCAATAATGAGCTGGTGTATCAGTAATTATTGGATGATTTGCATTACACCTTATCCCTGCCCTCACCATTCTTTGTGCAGCAGTTAGTTTGGCATTCATCTTCATATTATGCCTTGTTGTGAAAACTAGGTTTTCCTTCATGCTGGTTCCAAGGGCAAATTCTTGTTAGAGTTTCCTTCATTTTTGTGAAGGCTTTTTTTTTGTCATTCAATTCCCCTTTTCATGCCTTTTTTGCCAGATAGGTGCAATTATGAGGGTTAACTTGCAGCTACACCCAACTTTATGCTGAAGTGTTCTCTTCAGGTGTTTGCAGATGAGCTTTTGATGCATAGGCCTTTGAGAGGGTACTTTATGTTGATTGATTCTGCATCCTCCAGGAGTGACATGTTATTCAATTTCCACTTTGGTCATGGTAATATTGGAAGTGTGCTGGAGGTGATTTGTGCTCATCTTTTTCTATCAGTTTCCAATGAGCCAGCATTTGTGAATTTCATCAACAGATTAGTTTTGTGCAACAGGGAGTACATCAGAATGCCTGAAATAAGCTTGCCAACAGCCTTGTCTTTGCTTTTTAGCCCTGTTATGCTTTCTGCTCCAAAAATGTTTCAGGCACATTTGGTTTTAGTGGTCTCTGAAGCAATTGGTATTTGCACAGATTCTGATAATATGATGCTGGATGTTCGATTAATGGATTGGTATTTGAAAGCATTTGAAAAGTCTGTCATATTGTACACTAGCCACATGTCTAGTTTGCATGTTGATGGACATAATATGACTAGTAGTGGGTCTTTTGTCAGTCCATGTTTGCTTGGGAGTAGTCAGCCGACTTTTGAGTCACATCTTCTGCAGGTCACAGTGGACAAACTCTATCTTTTGATTGCCGAGTCAAAAAGTTCATGGGATTCATATTTAAGCAATATATCCCTTGGAACAAATGCTGATCTGGTGGCTGCCTCTCTGTCATATGTGGAGGAGAATCTATGCATATTTGATGAATCCTTTAGAGATAAGGTTTTATCAATATTAAATTGCATAATACTGGGATGTTCATCTGATGATATGAGTGAAACTTTATTTCACATGAAAGGGGAAACAAACCATGAAGATATTTATCTTCTTGCTTCTATACTGAAGTTAATGAGCAGTTCAATGTTGAAAGCTGTTTGGTATCTCAGATATGTTTGTTTGAAATCCCCCAGAGATGTTTCCTTAAGTAAGAAATATGAGTATGTAGTGGGTATTCTTGGTTGTTTTCAACGATTTAGTATCCGTCTACCGATTCAAAACTTCTTATGTGAAACGATGCAATCTTACCCTGAAAGGCATAAGGTGTCTAAGTGGATGCTTTTGCATCTGTTGGGATTGCTTTCGTTAAGTTTTCTATGTGGCATTGATTTCTTAGTAAAGGACTGTTTATTTACAATGATGATACTATTGAATTTGTTTATTTTTGAAGAGGGTGATCTCAAAGCATTAGGGTCATTATTTTGTTCTGAGACAAAATCCTCTTCATCTAAATTATCCAACAAAGTTGAAGGGGTAATCTCTTGCTTTTGTGGCTTTCACAATTTTATTGTTGCTTTTCTCTTTTCTCTTTTTTTTCTTTTGTCCATTAAAGTTTTTGGAATAATGTTGTAGGTCCTGGTGGTCAGAAAATCTAGTCAACTGATCTCGTCAAACATTCAGAAGATTCAGGATATATACTTCAGGTAGATGATCTCTTCCTTCTTTCTATCTTTCTTTCTTTTGTTTCTTTTGTTTTTTGATCTTGTTCTTGTAAGTGCACATGGAATTATAAAATTGAATTATCTTACTAGACACTTTTAGTCTTATAGAATTAGTTTTTCCAGTGCAACAAACTATTGCAGTTTCTGAAGAATTTTAGCTACAGTGCGTTAATGCTGCATGTAAACTAAGCTAGCAAATCCAAATGATCGGTGTCAAAGAGGCTGAAAATCACAGAAATAGGAATATTATGGCAGCCTTGTACTTAAAAGGGCAGAGCAAAACTAAAACAAAGGCACATTAAATGACTTCAACGGACATTATTAACTTTAAAGGCAACAAATTGTGACTGACATACGAACAAGTTTATTTTATCCTGCTCTGCCTCTTTCTGTCCTCTTTATAAGTTTATAAGTCCAAGAAAATAGAAGAAATGGCTTCGACCTCAAACTCTCATTGAGAAACACTATTTGACTGACATTTTTTTATGACACGATCATATGTCGTTTGTCAGCAGTACTAATAGGCAATTGTAAAATATCATTTTGCTTGGCATAATTGATACATTGTTCAATATGCTTGATCATTGTTCTTGTCTGACCTCTTGCCAATTCCAATGTGTGGATCCCTCTTAGGATATATGACCATCTGCTTGAATTATTTATGATTAACTTGCTTTTATTTCTGCAACCTTCATGTTCATGGCATTATAAGCAACCGTCAATTTCATCAGCTGCACTCTAATATAACTTGCAAAATCTACAGTTGCTCACTTCTTCAACAGTGCTTCTTTGAAAATTTTAAATGTTTTTTTTTTAAAAAAATAAATATTTTAAATGTTATTTTTGCAGAAGTCTCTTATATCCTTCACTTCATTCTTCTCAATTTTCATAACTTTCATGGTATGAAAGCTGTTCTCAATGCCTGGCTCCCAACTTGGCGAGATTTATCTATTTGGAGTCTTTTTTATGGTTTTATCAAGATGCTGTTTTCTACTTTTGAACTTGTAATCTAATCATGTAGAAGCAACCTTGCTGCTGTGCCAAGGCTTGCTCTCAAATTTTCTTTTTCTGCTGTGATAAAATTCTTGTCTCAAATGAAGCTGTTGCATTGGTGAGACACTTTGGATGGCAACATATTTGAAAACACATGAACCATTGATTTGTGTTTTATAAGAGGGATGCACATTATTTGGCTGAAATCAAATTATGTTGCTGTAATATTGTTTTGGAAAAGCATTCACTTTTTTGCAGTTTGCAAGATTACTACTTTCAAGGAAAATAACCTCCCCTTTCAAGAAAATTATAGTCACATGGCTTTCATTTTGCTGATTTTCACCTATCATCACTGGCCTCTGCAGAATGTTTTCACTTGCTATCAGGCACCACAATCGTCTTTTTTTTTTCTAATAAATTCATCTCCTCATCTCCTGTCTTAGCAGTTTAAACTAAGACAGTTTCTCAGAAAGTGAATTGTTCTCTATACAATAGTGAGTTTTAATAGTCCAGTGTGATACTCTATATTTCCATTAGATTGATGCTTGGGACAATGCATGTGAAGGGAACTTCCTAGTGAAAGCATAAGGGACTTAAAATGCCAATTCGGAGATCACGGAAGTGTACTGTAATTGGGTGAAGCCATACTGCAACATCATACTTCACCATTTAAATACTTTAAAAATTCGTTGCTGGGTCTGTAGGTTATCATCTTTTTTGCTTAATGCATAGGATGATAGTATTTGCAAGTAGTCAGAGTTAAGCATTTGAAAATACTATTTCGGCAAACAGTAAAAGTATAAGGCCGCTATGAAAGTAACTCCATTGTTCACGGTGTATGCATGTTGGCCTTTGAGTGGGATATCATATCGTGCTTCAATGGAGATATTTTTAGTTGTGGTTTCTAGTTTGAAATTTAAGGAAGAAATGAAACAACTATGCCATTCAACTAACTAAATATGATAATACATTTTTTAGAAGTCATTTTCTGATTGTAGGTTGCTTGTTTGATTCTTTGCCGAAATTGGTTTTGTAGCTGATCCTGTGGATTTAATTTTGCAGCTAATGATCCTAGCAGAAATTTAATTGATGTTTATCTCGCTGTTATTTTAGTAAAAAAAAAAATCTTCCCTTGCTTTATTCTTTTTCTTGGAGTTTGATACTGTTGATAGGATATACACTTTGCTTACTTCGCTGGTGGTTATTCCATTGCTTTTATTAACTCCTGCTATATGTTCTATTTAGGCAGGCTGTAAATCTCTACCTTTTCTTTCCTCACTCAAGACCATAATTTCCCTTTTATTGTTCTATTTGCAGAACATGCTCATTTTCTCGCCCTGAGGAAGGAAAACAAGACAGGCAAGTAGAAACTTCAGAATATGCCTTTGTCCAGAAAGGCCTAGGTTGTGCTCTAGCAGACAATTCTGAGGAAACCTGTAATGGCGAGATATTCCTGAAGTGTGTGCAAAGAGGAAATCCCTCAAAATCTGATGTTGATGATTTAGCTGACTTCATTGTGTGCAAGCCAGGAAAGGATTACTCTGCCTGGTTGAAGAACAGAGAGAGATTCAGACAATGGAAACATGAGAAAATGATAAGATTAAGATGGAAGAAAAAGAAAGCAGCTTGGAATTCTATGAAACTGAGGTAAAGAACATATTTTGTTCCTTATTTGATATAAATATTTGAAATATAGAATTGTTACCAATGATAGAATTTGGTTTAGTTGTGAATTTTACAAACTTTAGTTTGTAGAAGTAAAAATGAACATTTTCATTAATATTGAACATGAAAATGTTAGGTTCCAAATGAATTCCACAAATTTTGTGCAATTCATTATTGGGCTTTAAGGTTTCATATCAAACTGTAAATAAATGTTATGTGATGAATTGACATCCTTAAATGATATGCAATCTCCATTTGTGTTCTGATAGCGATGAGTCTGCAGATGTCTGTTCTTTCGGTTAATATGCTTAAACAGAAACCAAGGTAACATTTTGCCTACTTCAGATAGCACTTAAAAGAAAGATTACTAGTTCATCATCATGCTTGCTCTGCACTTTATTACATTTATTTATGTTTCAAAATTTATTTATTTATTTTTTTGCCTAAATTTTATTTATATTTTTAAAAATATACATTCCCTCCCTCACAACTTAAAATCTAGCTTCATTTTTGTTTCATCCTTCCAATGTCTAAAGTCTAGTTTTCTCCCTGTATTAAGACATTTATACCAAAAAATGAAAATTAGACATGTACAAAATTAATTAATTTAGGAACAGAGCTTAAGTTATACTATCTTGAGAAAGCACATTTCGAAGAGATTGGCTTTGGCTGGAATAGCCCACAAGCAAAGAGAAAATTAACAAAAAAAAAAAAAAAAAAAAAAGAAGTTGGGAGAGGTTGGCTCTAACAACATTGATTGGGTGATATGTTGAACTGTTTTGCTTCTTTTTCTCCTTTTGCTTTTGTTTCTGCTGCTGTTGATAGTACACAACTCCAAGTCTCTCTCTAGGAGTGCATTTTAACTGTTGTGCAAATTCATCTTTTTCTGTCTAAATATTATGTTTTTCTTATTTGGTATATAGATTGATCAGTCCATGAGTTAAAACTATTTAGTCCTTCATCCAAAAAGAGACATTTTTGCCATTTAAGTTTGGGACTAAATATCATAAAACAATAGCACTGTATTAAATATTAAGGACCAAATAGTCAAATATTCTTCTGATGACATTTTTTTGAATGTAATGACAAAATATTTTATTAGGCTAAACCCTGTACACTAATTATTATGTGGAAAATTTACTATTTTCTAATCTAATGATTGTCTAGTGCTCACATTTTATAATTGCATTAAAATCACCAATAAATTATGTGTTTCAGAGAAAAGTTACAGTGACAATTTAAAATTTTCATTTTGTATTGAAATCATGAATTGAATGGGTGGTTTTAATATAAAATAAAAATTATTATTTATTCATATAATTATTTTTTTTTGATCGCTTGTATTTAGAGTTCGTTTTTTTTACAATCACCAACTCAATTGGTGGTTTCAATATAATATTTTTTCTCTATGTCAACACATATTCTAAATTAATAAATAATTTTAAAATGATATTAGATCGAGAAATAGTTTATTGAAGAATATTATTTTTGTCAAAAGCCCCGTGACTTGGCCCCTCATTTTTTTAAATACAAAATATATTAGTTTATTTTTATCTTTTAATTTTGTGGCTTGGGTATATTATTCTATTAATTTTTGTTAAAAAAATGAAAATAATTATGAAATACAGGAAGAAATTAATTATTTTTTTATTCTAATTTAAGTCAGTTAGACCATAAGAATTATTATTTTTAATTAAACTTACACAATAACGTTAGAAGCGGTGATAAAACAAGTTTTCAACAAAAAAAATATATAGGGAAATGGTTGGTGAACCGAAAACCAACTTGATCTAGCTTCTAAGTGATTCGATGTTGTTTAATCTATTTTAATTCTAATTAATTGAAAATAAATATAAAATTTTATTGATTCGATTCATTTTGAGGTATTTAAGAAAGATTAAAAGAAAATGATCAAAATCGAACCAAACCTACATGAATTTAACCGAATTTGATTCAAATTCTTGATAAAGTTTCATTTGATTCAATTGCATTCGAAGAAATATGTTTCGATTTGCATCGAACCTACTAAATGCTCGCCCCAAGTCTCGTTTGCAAATGGTAGCTTATACAATAAAATGTTATTATGAAATATTAATGAGGAAATTGTATCATTATTATCATTAGTAAAAGCTTCTTTTAACGATGAAAACATAACAATGTTTGAAATTCAGCTGACTAAAAGCAAGAATTGATCAAAATAAAAACACTCAATTTGCCAAAGGTTCAAAGTTGAATTAACAAAATAAAATTATTAAATTAAAAAATTAGCAGAATCATATTCAAATTGAACGCTGAATAGCCGTTGGAGAAATTTGAATTGAAACATGAACATGTTCAAGATTCTAAGAATAATGATTATAATAAGAGAATGTTTGCTATTTTTTAAGCAATTAATATATTTTTTTAAAAACATAATAAAAATAATCATAAAATAACTAAAAAGGAATTTTGTATTTTGTGAAACGTCTCTGTCGTTAGTTCAGTTAGTGGGACAGTAAAAAGAAATAAAAAGAAATGAAAAGATTCATCCAACGGCTACGCTTCCCTCCCTCTACTCTGTAACGGCTATAACTCTTTTTTTTTTTTTTTTGAACATTCCAGATCTGCCGCTCTCTCTCTTGCTCAGAAATTTGAAATGCTTCTCTCTCTATTAATATCGAAAAGTTCCTCTTTTGAAAATGTTTTCTCGAACAACGAACCTCTCTCTCTCTCTCTTATCTATTAACTAGAGAGCGTTTAACCATTAATAACCCAGTACCCATTTCTATACTGAATTCAAATTCCGTGCTTTCACCATTTCTGCAGCTGTTCTCTCTCTCTCTCTCTCTCTCTCTCTCTCTCTCTGTCTCTGTTTTATTGGTTCACCAAGTAAAAACAGCCATGGGAGGCTGTTTAAGCAGGAAAAATGGGTCTTCTTCTTCTTCTTCTTCTTTGAATGTTGCAGCTACCATTGCCTCTGATGCAGCGAAAGAACCAGTAGGAGATGCAGAAGTGGTAAAGATCAAGAGAAAGGTCGTCGAGGAAGAGAAGGTGAAAAATAAAGTAGACGTAGAAGATGAAGGCATAGTGAAGAAGGAGATTTTTGTTATAAAACATAGAAAGAGCCATGATAGAGAAAAACCCTCCATTCCTAGTCAAAAAGATGTACCTATTGCAGGAGAAGAAAAAAGCACTAATCCTGGCGATTGTTCTGTTGAAATTAACAACAATGTTGGTAGTAATTCTAGTATGGTTGTTCGGACTTCAAGCTGTACTAAAGAGGAAGTAGATGCTATTCTTATACAATGTGGTAGGCTTAGCCGGAGTAATTCTTCTGGCAAGGTTGCCTCTTCTGGTAGGAAGTACTCCGGCTCGAAAAGAAGCTATGATTTGGATCAAGATCAAGATTCGGAGGATCTTAATGTTAATGCTCATGCTAGTTACGATTATAAGAAGACAGATTCCAATGATATTGACGATGATGATTGTGAGATAGCGGAGCGAAGACAACATCGCCAGCGGCATCGTAATTCAGGTGGTAGGCCTTCTCCTTCGCCATCTTCACAAGGAAGAAGAAGGACACCCAGTAGGGAAAGAGACCAGAGGTCTGGTAGCAGAGAAAGAGGCAGTAGCAATAGTGGGAGAAGAGTGAGTCGATCTCCAGGTAGAAGATCAGAAACCACTAGCAATGCTAACAATTCGAATGCTACTAGCAATGTTAACAATTCATCTTCTACTACTAATCGGCCTGGAAAGATGGTTTCAGTTCCTGCTACTGTTTCTTCTTTAACAATGGATAAAAGCAACAACAATAATGGTGTTGAACCCCAAACAGGTTCAAGTGCCGTTAAAAGGATATCTGTAAAGAGAAATGCTGGAGAGGCAGGTGCAAGAACTGCTGCGTCACCTCGTTCAAAGTCTCCGGCGAGAACAAATGGTCGGAGTTCTAACGAGAATAATCAGCAGCAGCCATCACTTAGTCGGAGTTCTTCAAGAAAAGCAGAGCAATCTCCTTATAGGAGAAACCCATTAAGTGAAATTGACCCAAATGCTATCCTGTATTCACAAGCAACTGGCAATAACAAAAACAACAATAGCACAAGCAGAGTCCAAACTAGAAACAAAGAAATGGAAGGACAAGCAGTGGAGACAGAATCAATCAATCAGGTATACCTTAAATTTTCCTTCTCAGTTGGTGTTACAATTCATTCGTCCTAAAAAGAAATGAATAAATGACCTTTCATCTTGTTTTTTGTTATATTTTCTAGACTCAAATGCAGAAAACAAATGCTGAGACAAACAGACAGGGTGCACAAGGGACTAATTGCAAAGTGATCAGCAATTTTGTGAGAGAGCCACAAGTCGTTGGAGAAGAGGCTAAACCCCAAACACTAACAAGAAGTAGGTCAGCAAGGAGATCTAGAGACCTAGACTTGAATCCTGAAACTTTACTGAATCCCACAGCCCCATCATACACGGCATTATTACTTGAAGACATACAAAATTTTCACCAAAAGAACACCACCACCACCAACATCCCCACTGCCACTGCCGCCACAACCACCATCCCTTCATTCACAGTTCCAGCATGCGTCACAAAGGCCTGCTCCATTCTTGAAGCAGTTGCTGACCTAAATTCCGCTACAAGCTCCAATCTTTCATGTGAAGACAAAAGAAGCTCCAATCTTATTGGAAAGAAACTAATAGAAGCTAAAGACCCTTTTGTGGAATCTGAAGTAATAGTAAGTGATGATCTAATGGAACCAAGCTTACACAAATATGTTACAGTAAGGAGAGGAGGCACATCATCAGTTACAGCAGCAGAAGATATGGATGGACAAGAATCCTCAGGCAGCAATAGCTATGTAGGTGGTGGTGGTTGTAGCCAACAGCATTGGGGATATTACTCTGGTTCTTCTTCATGGGAACCCAACTCGGCCGAGTCAACAGATCGTTGGAGTACAAGATCAAACACTAGGGAAGAAGGTATTAAGGAAGAGGTTGCTGCTAGGAAAGGATTTAGCGGACAGAGAAGTGGAATTGGGCGTGGTAGAGTTGGTTCTAACAAAAATCTCCACTCAAATGGTACTAGTCAGACTGTTGCTGCTTCAACATGAGATAATGAGTGAAAAATTTGGTTATTTGATTATAGTTTTTTTTTTTGGTTCTTTCAATCCCACTGATTTGTGGTTTTCTAGTTGCAAAAATTTGTAGTTGTTTGATTTGATGGTTGCTAACTAGCAACCTCATTTTTTTTCTTGTTTAATTAAATCTATCATCATTTTATAGTTTCTTTTTTATTTGTTACAGTAGAAAACCTAGATTTTGCATTTTGGTTTAACATAGGTTTATTTACGTATAGCTCGATGACTCCAGGATTTTTCCAACCCAACTTTGACAAATTTCTCAACTGCTTTAATTTAATTTCATAAAATAACAAACTAAAATCCAGTAATTAGGTCTTAGCCAAAAAATTAGAAGTTAAAGAGACTGATGGAATTCTAAAAGTATTGAAACGAGGAAAAACTTACCCAGTGTACTTCTCACCATACACTCTTTTTTAGATTGGTGTACGATGAAATTTCTACAAAAAGATACGCAGACCTATGTTTCAAGTTCCCAAGGATCATTTTGCTTGGCAAGAGATCAACCAAAAACATAAATCACAAAACAATGAACACCAGTAGATCATCTTCAACAATTACCATGCTACAGATACAAAAAAACAGATGTATTGTACTACAAAATACACAAAGATAAGTTAAAAACAAAAAGATACACATCTCAAAGTTTCCGCTACATTACATATTTCTTTCAGAAAAATTAATTTAAACAGGAAATTGCTAAGGTTATAAGATGCGGAGTACACTGAATTGGCATGTATAATGTGTTCAAGGTGACTAAACAGTGGCAAAAACACAACCGAATGTACAAACATTACTACAAGACAGTGTGACTTCTAAATGCAGCAAAACCCTGAATTCTTACACCTCCATCAATCACAAGATGGGACCTGTCTCAATAACACTGTTTATTTTGGAAAAGAACAATGTAGAATTTCCTACATATACATTCTAAAAAGAAGATTAGTTCCAAGTGTTTCCCTATTTACAAGTAGTATAAATGTATAGCAAAACTGATTCCCAACCAGGGTACAAACAAAGGATAGTCTTGAAGTGAGAAGTTCTAAACATCAAGAGGCACTCTATCCAATTCAGACCCTTTGAGGTAATAGCTTTGTCACTTTGAATCATATGTAACCCTTAAAAGGTACCGAAAAATTCCGACCATTATTCACAGATAGACTAATGAGCCAGTAGCAAATATGTTGATTGGTATCTTTTGATCAACTTTATTCTCACTCTAGAGAATCAGGTTTCTAACCAGACCATCAGCATTTTCCTGCCCTTTGCATCTTAGGCAAAATGCTTCATTCAATATTTTCACGATAATTAACCATGTATATTGCAACCAAAGTAACAAAAGCCCCCACCAGTTGTAAGGATGAGAAGGTCTCACCAAGATATAGGAACCTGTAGTTAATCCAACCATTAATGTGATATTTAATGTGCCAGTTCTTAGCAACAGCTCAATGTCTGAACTTGTGTTCTTACAAGATTCATCTAGAAAATTGTAACTGAATCTTACCCAAAAATTGAAGCGAACATTGGGGTCAAAAATGTGAGAGAACTGAGCTTTGTCAAGCTACCTGAAATTATAAGCAATGACAAATCAGTTTCCTAAGGAAAGCCAAAAAGTGAAACCAGGACTTGAATATCTTAGTGCAATTAAAATATGTGCCGACTCTGCAAATTGCAGCACAAGAAAGCGAAGCAAAAAGATGATTTTGAGCAAGTATCATATGACTGAATTCTAATCCATGTTTTGCATAAATGAATTCAAAGTATAAAATTCATTTATAAATGATAAACTTTAGCTTAATTATGTGACTTCTATAATGAATTTATGAGTAAAAAATGAACTTTTCTTACATAGAAAACAAGAAATTTAAAATGAATTCTGGAAAATTTTATAAAATTCATTTATACAAATTATGATATTAATCATGCAAACGAATTAAAAGAAAACTAAAACAGAACCAAATGAAGAACAGAAAGAAAGGCTTGCAAATAGAGTTTTGAGTATAGAACGTAACCTTTTGTTGCACTGTAGAAATACACCCCATAACTAATAGCACTTCCAAAAATAGAGGTATAGAGGAGTGCCAATATATCACTTGTTGTCAACTCCTTAAGACTCCCACTGAAGGCCGGATCACGGTTGAGAATAGAGATTACCACAAGAGGGAGACCACCGATAACCATGTGCTGCAATTAAAGTTCAGGTAAGACTGTCAATTTACTTTCCATTTGCTTGAACTTTACATAAAACCAAAATTTGGCATTTGGCACATCAAGTAACATTTTAAGGGAATCAAACAACAAACTTGATTTTCTTTATATCATCCATTTACATCTGAAAACAACTATATATAATCAAACATCCAGATGAGAAAAAATAAATAAATCAAGAACTCACACATAAATAGCACATAAGTAGCACCTAAAAAGAGAATTAGAAAACAAAAAGAAAAAGAAGAAAAAATTCCAATGACAATTAACTATGTAATTAATTATCAGGACTATCATTGTATGAGAAACAATAATCTGACTGATGGGCAATTCAGAATAACTTACCCATCCAGTCGCCATAATAGGATCTGAGTACTTGGTAACCCAACGGACCATGACTGTGCCTACTGCCATGCTCTGAGCAGCAAGAAGCATCCACCACTCTCCACTTCCCCACAATGAAAAATTACCCTCATCAAGAGCCAGAACAGGTAACTGCAGGACAAAGCACATCATGATTCAATAAAAAAGGGAGAAATTCTATCGAGTTGAACTTTTATTCCATTTCTAAAAACAAAATTTAGAAAGAAAAATGTCTGTAATGCATCACATGCTCAATGACATAAATAACAGTGAGGGTAAGAGACCAGCAGCTCTGATGAAGAAACATAGGACTTCAGCTCGAGGTAAGCAAATACGAACTAACAAGAAAATTGGCAAAAGAATGCTGCAGGCATGTAATTGTAATTTTTATTTTCTAAAATATTTACTTTTTATAAGAGAATAATTGATATGCAAAATTAACCCCTTGAAAAATTCTAAGATATATATAAATGAGTGCAATAAACATTAATGTTGATGGCAGCTAACTGTTGGAAATTTGATTTTCACATCAGATGCTGGCAGCATCTTGTCAAATAAATAGTTCTAATGGTGGTCATTAATTTTGTTATAATATAAATATTTAATCATCTCAGTTCAATTACTTAATTTTAATTATAACACGACTAGGTACTTTACCTGGTTTTGTAATAATCTGATAGTTACAAATTTGAAGAGGCATTCAATAAATAATTGATTTCAAAAAGGGAGATAAAATAAAGTTCCTTCAATTTCAATTTTGGTATATATAGTGTTGCTATGTGGCAAGAATCCCACATTGCCATTGAGGGAAATGGGATGAGTTTCTTGGTCTATGAAAGGCATCCCCTCCCTTTAGTTTGAATCATCTCCAAAACTTGCCCATTTATTCTATATAGGCATAGTTTTCTCTTCTCTCTCCTATTGTAGTATTTATTTCTATATTATTTTGATAGTGTCCCAGGATGTAGGCAAAAATTAGCTAAGCCTCGTTTAATTTTGGTGTTCTCTTTAGGCCTAATCTATAAAATATCCTCAACAATTCGATTTGTTGCAGAATCACCATAAATTGACCTTTATACCTTGGCTTACCCCATTTTGAAATTTTGATAAATTTGCACCCTAAAACCATATTAGGGTTAGAACTGTGGATAAAAAATTAATATAGTGGGACCCATATTAGAACCTTGGGTTAACTTAACCCAAGGACCTAAAAATCATTGTATTGAAACCAAATTTACCCACCATTTTCTCTCTCTCTCTTCTTTTTCTTTTTCTATCTTTTCTAATTGATCATCTTTCATAGAGCTTTGTTAAAGCAATCCAAAACTAAAGACCTAATCTCAAAATTATGATTTATCCCATCAAAATACTATTAATCATTGAGTTTCATTTTCAAAACAGCCAAAAGAAAAGGGAAAGGAAGAAAAAAGAAACAAAAAGAAAAAGGATAAAGCAAGAGGGCAATATCAATAGCACCTTGAGTTCTTCCTTAGTTTAAGTAGAAGCACCAAAATTAGAAGTGAAATAAAAAATCAGCTGCCAATTTGATCGTTTCCCACTCTTTCTTCATCACCAATCAAATACCCATTGAAAATTTAACCCAAACACCACAAAACCACACCAGAGAAATTGAAAATTCAGAAAACCCAAATTGATTTTTCTTATTTACTGTGTTGATTGTTGAAGTATGAGTTTTGCCAAATGATTAAAAATGCACATAAAGGGAAAGGAAGAAGATGATTGATGATTAAGGTAGAAGGCTCGAAATTAGAGATCCAAGATGTTGTGGTTCATGTAAGAGAGAAAGATTCAATCTTCATTTGAGATAATGGTAGTAGCCATGGGTATTGGAAATGATTTAGTATAGATGAGTGAGGGAGCTTCAGCTAGGGGTGAGATTATATCTTCTGTTCTGCAAAAATCAATTGACAATGGTAGGTTGCAGAGATCAAGGAGGGGTTGTCGATCTAGTTGATGGAAATAGAAAAAGGATTGAGTATTATTAACAAACGGTGTGCTAATTGTGTGACTGAGTGCTTAGCTAAATTGACTCAAGGTCAGATAGTGGGACCAACAATACTCCTTTTGTCTCAAAAAGATAATCCATTTTCTATTTTCACACAGACTAAGAAGGTAAAAATTATTATGACTAAAAGATAATTTTATTCATATAACTTTCCTATTATACTCATTTTAAATAACATATGAGCAATTATTATATTGAAATAACAAGTAAGAATTAATGAATATCATTGAAAATAAGATAAAATTTAATAAGGATATAATAAACAATTCAAGAATTAACTATAATACAAAAAAGAAAAGTTGACTATATTTTAAGACAAACAAAAAAAGAAAGATGGATTATCTTTTTGGGATGAAGGGAGTATGACTTTAGAGTGTAAATATATCTAAGCTTAAAAATGGGGTGTCCAGGATACAAAAGTCAATTTAAAGTGATTCTATAATAAATAAAAAAGTTACGAGTATTTTTATAGGTTTAGCCGTTCTCTTTATTGTCTATTTAATAGCTATTGTTGTGCATAGCAGCAATGATATGTTGTGTTATAACTTGTCTACGTAATAGGGTTTTAAGTGGGGCTGCTTCTGATCCTTTGATTATTTGGGAATTTACTTTGTATAATTTTTAGTCCAATTTTTTACTTAATATACACATATACGGATACCATTCACGTGATAGTAATTGGTGAAAATAGCACAACTTCCAAAATATAAAGAAGTAAAACAGTTTCCCCTTTGGAAGTAAGCTTGGGCAATGAAGTCTAACTGTCAAATCTAAGCCTAAGCTAAAGCTTAAAATTATTAGTCTCTACAAAGAAAATAAATAAATCAAACATTGGACCTAGTTTCCAACGTTGAAATATTACATTAGTGATTTAGGCAGGAATGAAACAAGGTGCCATAACATAGAGTAAAAATTTTGAATCAAAATAATGATTCACTTCCAGATATGCTGATATCATGTGCAAAAAGATTATGCCAACACTAATAAACAAGGAAAGAAATGGAACCCTTAATTTTTTATATTCTTTTTTCCTGTATTTGGATGGTGGGATGTATGATAGATCACATTAAATAGGCAATAGAGGTCCCTGAAATATCAGACAATTTAGCTACCAATAATGCACATCAAAATCTCATGCCATATATGAAGGATGAGAAGTTAAGAGTTCACCTCAAGAAGTAAAAGTCCTACAACACCAAGTATAAGGCCTGCAGCTCCAACCAATCCAATGGATTCACCAAATAATAAGGCTGCAAGTACAGCCACGGTCAAAGGTTGCGAGTCAATTATAACCTGCAGTAAGAAGGCTCCATGAATTATATCATCATTTTTTCTTGAGTGGGAGAATATCATAAAGATGTCGAATGACTGAACTCCTCCCCTAAAAGCCTCTTATGATTATAAAAGAACTATTCTTATTTGTGAAGCTTAATTCAGTTCCTAAATCAGGATGTTTTCTGTTAGGGAGCTGCTTTATTTGGGACAGTCCTATTTGGTACTTTATTTTTCTGTTTTCCTCTCTGCAGATAATAATATGGAGATCAGTTTCTTTAATAGTAGGAAGTTGCTAAGGAAGCTTCTCCATTATAGTGGGCAGTTAAATAATCCTAGAACTGCGACTCAAATACTCAATCACGAATAAGGGACCGTAACATTTCTCACAAAATTAAATAGTTTGCAATTGATCCACTTTAAACTTTTTTAAATCAATTATTTCCATTGACCAAGATAATCGAAGCCTAATTCTTAACTTTGAATAGAAGTATCAAGAATACTATTTTTGCAAATTTATGGAGCAAAAGACCAGCATGTAGAACTTACAATAAGATACAACAACATGAAAAATAAATTTAATAACTATCACAATAAAAGAATTAAATAGCTAGATAAAGAAAATATACATACACTGCCTAGACCTGCCGATGTCCTCTGCAGTCCCTCAGCTAAAAACCCCTAATCCACCATTAATGTAATTGTTACTATCAGACCAAAGAAATAACTAAAACATAGGATCAATTTTTAGCATATCAAAAGAATCAAGTGACACTCTAGGTGTAAAGCACATCAATTCTTACATTTCAATAAGGGCCCATCTCTATATATGTATATGTAGTCATTCTGAACTTAATGATTTACCTTCACAAAATCAGCATATTTTGGACCCTTTTGGAATGACATTGGTAATAACAAATTTTCGGCAATGTTAGTAATTTTGTTAGCCCAATGGATGTGGCTGTTTTGGAATAAAATTCTCTATGGACGCCCAAATCAATTTTGGAAAAAGCTCCAATTTATTTGAGCCCTGTCCAAAAATCAATTTTGGACCTGTAGAAAATCACTATTGCAAATAGCTACATCCCTCTGCCAACAAGAATACTCCTTATTCTGGCCTAAAATTTGCTATTACCAATATCAACACCAAACAGGCCCCATATATAGCATATATATGTGTATACATGGATAAAAATGGAATATTTATTTCTGAACTTATAAAATTGATTTTGTACGAGTGAAATATAAATATAAATCTAAATCCATTCTCAGCATTTCAAATGCATACTATCTGAATAGAACCCAGTGTAGTTTCTACCAAACAAACCACTGGTTTGGAAGATCAAAGCACCTCAAAGACTAACTGAATCACATCAATTTTCTGCTAATTTCACGCATAATTGTATCAAACAAAGCATCTCAAAATTAGTCCAAAAAAAGAATATATATTATCAAATGTGGAAGTCCACTAATTATTTTGCTTTAAACAAACAACTAACCTGGAAACAAGCGGCGTCAACAATGCCAAACAGAGCGATAGAGAACCAAGCAGTGAGTCCAGAGGGTAAAGGCCTATTCTTAGAAGAAGCAAATGCAACTAAAAGCAAGCCAGCAGGAATAAGCCTAAAAGCAGCCACAAAGAAAGGTCCGGCGAGAGGCAAAACCTCCTTCATCGCGACCATTGCCGTTCCCCAGAAAAAGAATGGCGATACTAAAATTCCCGTCTCCACCACCGTTTCCACTAAATTGCTTTTCGATTCTTTTCCTCCTTCCTCTTCTACTTCCACCGCCGCCGTTAATAGTGTACCACTGGTGTCGGAGGGAGAGATAAGGCACTCCACGTCCAGACCAGTCCCAACACAATCAACGGTGGATGATGAAGAATCATTATTAGAATCTGACGGTGATGAAGAAGATGATGATTCTAATTCTACGTTTCTACTACTAGTGGTGCAGTGGCCAATAAAACGGTGGCGTTTCCTTCCTCCCGTTCTTGTAATGTTACTGTAAATATTAGAAGCTGGGATTGAAAATGAGGGTTTGAAATGGCGAGAATTAAATGGTGGAGGAGAGAATCGAAATGACGACAAAAGGATGGAATTAAATTGTGAAGGTAGAGAAGGAGGGAATTTGTTGGGATTTGAAAAAGAAAGAGGAAGCAGATTCATGTCTTCTTCTTTGCTCTGTTTTTTCAGTGTCAAGCACTCGATCAGTTTTGCTGGTTGTTTTGGTAAACGAGGGTCAGTGACGCGAGTGGCAACCAGTCAGTACACGTAAGGCCTCTCTTCAACTAACGTACTTGATTTTTATTTAAGATCAAAGTTCAATTTGATCCCTGTTATTTTTAAATTACTTCAATTGAATCTAATTTTATGTCCAATTGCATCTTTGTAAGCCAATTATATCAATTTACTATATATTTTATGCAAAAAGTGAAACCTCAACTTTTTTTTCTACTCATTGAATACTTTAATTTATAAAATTATAAATATTAAATATTTTATTTGATTTATTTAATATTTTAATTTATAAAATTAAATCGATTAAATGTTTATAAAAAAATAAAAAAAATAAAATAATTATTCAAAAAGTTGTATTAATCACATATCAAATCAATATTTTACATATAAAATAAAAAAAAAACCTTAAAATTAACTATTTTTAGTGTAAAAATATGTGAAGTTATCACAAAAAATGAAATTCATGGTACCATAAGGTCGATTTTATAATTTAAGGTGCTATAAAATTTTTCTTATCAAAGTTCAGGAATTAAATTATACATTCAATCAATTTTACAGAGAAGGTGTTGTGTCCATAAGGTTAATTTTGATAAGTCCAAATTACTATTTTATCCTTGCATTTTATCAAAGTGAGTAAAGCATTAAAAAAACGATGAAGTTTGCGTTTTGTTATAATTGCATTGTATTTTAAGTTAATATGTCAAATACTCCAATTTTTAACTTTTAAAATTGAACCCTCAGTTTAAATATGTCCTCTATAAATGATTAAAATAATATTATGTTGAACCCACCATCTGCTTTTGGGTTAAAATTTTATAAAAAAGAGTTAAACAAGACGGTGCATTGCAAAATTCAGGATTTAGGTAACCCTAAACACTTTATCCACTAAAATACTCTCTGAAACGGTATTTGTAAAAGCAAGAGACCTAACAATGGAGTTACGATGAGGGGGAACAAGAGTATCAAGATAAGTATTATCTCTGATGCTTCGCAGATCAGACATGGAGAGGTGTACAGGAGAAACATGGCGGAAGAGGGAGTTAGCACACAGTTGTGGTGGATGAGATATCAAGAGAGTAAACGGAAAGATCTGGTGAAGAGAAAAGAGTAAAACTAGAGTAAGGTGAGGAGGAGGAGGCAGAGATTGGATGTAGTGATGGTGAAGTCATTTTGAATTCGAACTAAGGCGCGATAACAGGATGTTCGTTTGGTGATTGATCTGATACGATAGCCCTGAGCGAGTGAGAGTAAGAGAAGAGGATACTTAACAGCTGATTCGATAGCCGTAGAAGCAGAGAAGATTCCAAACAACAGCTATTTGAACACCAGTTAGTTCTAGCTTGAAGTTTACCCTTAGTTGTCTTAAAGTTAGCAACCCAAAGAGAAGTGAACGCACACTAGATCAAAGCAAGTTAGAGCTAGCCGTGGCAGATGTCCTTGATTCTCTTGACTCAAAGAAAACTTACTTGGTATTCACTAATGAAGCTCCAGGGAATCTCTCCAACACTTCATAGGAATCCGAAGAATCTTCAGGCTTTTCATTTGAGGGTCCCTTGGATGCCTCAGATTTTGCGACGTGGCTGGTATTGCATAATTTTGGTTTTTCATTGGGAAGCTCCGACAACCGACACTCAGCAACAACATAGACTTTTCCAGAGTTCTTGTTGCGAACCTGCAACGGTTATTAATTTACGAAATTAGAACACATGACCTGAGGTGATTAATGAAATAAGAGAGGCTTTGTTTTGGGTGACCTTTTTCATATTCTAAACTGTGATTGACACAAAGAGCAAGATTGCTTGGCAGCGACCAAGGGGTAGTTGTCCAGGCCACAAGAGCTGCATTATTCGGATCATCCACTATTGGAAAAGACACCATTACTGAAGGATCTATTGCCTCCTTGTTAGAATCCGCTTCGAAGTTCGATAAATGGAGTCTGCAAGGCTGAGCTACACGGCATCACCTGTGCATAACAGGAACAACATCAGAAGAGAAGAGCTCATTCAGTAACCAACAAGACTGCCCAATGCAAAATAATAATAATAATAATAATAATAATAATAATAATAATAATAATAATAATAATAACTAACCTTGAAGGCACTGTAGACTAGTCCCTTCTCATAGAGTCCAGAAAAAACCCACCACAAACTCTCCATATACTTCAAGTCCATAGTCTTGTACCCTTTCTCGAAATCAATCCAGCGACCAGTCCTGGCAACAATAGTCTCCCACTCTTTGACATATCTAGTGACAATCCCGCGGCAATGGTCGTTGAACTTGTTGAGACCCATCTCGAGAACATCTTTTCGATTTTTAATTTTCAGATTAAATTGGATTTCGTTCTCGACGGGAACGCCATGGCAGTCGCAACCGACACGGCGGGAACATGGTGCCCAGTCATGGACTTGTACCGGATGACAAAGTCCTTAATAGTGCCGGCGAGGATGTGTCCATAATGAGGTAAACCAGTAGCGAAAGGCGGGTCATCATAGAAGACGAATTTAGGCAGGTCCTTGGTGCTCTCGAGCTGTGTATGAAACGCATTAATCTTCTTCCAGAAATCAGGTATATTTTCTTCCTCCAAGGGAAAACGAAAATCCTTCCCCTCGGACACGTCTTCCATGGTGCAAGAGAAAGCAGGGAGAATGCAGTTTGGTTCTCTCGGTCAGACAGTCTATGGCTCTGTACACTGTGCAATAAGTATTATAAGAAATTTTCCTGAAGTCATATGACAATCTGTGTTACAAATCCAAGGAAATTTTAAAAAATATATAAAAATAACAATTTAGATTTTTTTTTTTTTTAAAATTAAGTAGAAACAAATTGGGAAGAAGGGAGAACTTTGATGGTTCCTGTTGAGGGTTTAGAATAAAAATAACTATAATAATTAATTATCAATAAAAATAAATTTATCTATTGGCTCTCTAAAACATGAACTTCTCTTTTTATTTATTCATGTTTTAATTAGAAAATTTTTTATTTTATTGGTATTTTTATTTTTATTTGAATTTAAATTTTATTAAAAAATTTAATCTAATCTCACTTTAATCCTATTCTAATTATGATTTCAATTTATTATTTTTATTATATTAACATTAATTAAAAATTTATTATACTATTTTTCGTTTTAATTGTTTTTAACTAACGAAAAAAGAAAATGTGCAAAATTTAGCAGAGAAATATATTTGAGGAGCTGGAGTATTAGCTGAATTAGCAAATGAAGTGGAACCTCTCGGTGAAAAATCAAAGGTGTATAAGTTATATTTAATCTCAGATGAACTAGTTATTTCCCTTAGTCAAAGTATAAGGAAATTCTCACTGGTACCAAAATATAGAAAAGTAGTTGCCAATAGAATGAATTGGTCTCAAAACTTGGGTGCCTCTTATCCAAATTTTGAAATAAATTTTTTTAGGTTCCGCGACTTTGATTCCCCAAAAAATTTACCATTGACAAAGCATAGAAATCAAATTATTAATTCTCATTTCACAAATTCCCTATCATTTAAAAAAGACCCACTTTTCTATTATATTTATAAAAAAATAATATATATTATTTCTAAAAATATATTTATTTATATGTATATTAGTGATTATATATATTATTAAAAAAAAAAGAAACGAAAAAGAAAAAGAAAAAGTAAAGTGCGTATGCAGGGCAATGGTGGCCAAAAGATGTTCACCAAATGTTCACGTATGTTATTTAAAAAAAAAAAAAGAAAGAAAAAGAAAGAAAGGAAGAAGAAGACGAAACAGAAGGAAAAGAAAAACCTACAGATTGTGTTTGCATATATAAATGGAAAGTGAATTGAAAGCAAGAATTAACCATCATCTATTGCGCAAGCGTTGCTATTTTAACAATTATTATTATGTGAATATGAAATATGTGTAATAGACATGAACAATTGTACTAAAAATTGCACAAAATAAATTTCCAAATAATTGGAATGGTTGTAGATAATCCCACTAAAATCAAACTATTTAGGCATGTAATTAATAGTGCAATACATCACACTGCTATACACTCTAATAAAATAGCTTCAAAATAAATTGTACAATGAAAAGCTATAAAGTAAACAAATAAAGAGACTCACCAATTTAATGAGGTTCCGCAAATTTTGCTTGCCTACGTCCTTAAACACTACTCGATTTAATATTTCTCTACTTTAGAAATATTACAAATAGAAAGAGAAGACAATTAAGTCAATTGACGGGCTATTGTTGTTCTCAATTTGGGATTCAAAATGCAAAGGGGGCTCGCTCTATTTATAATAAAAGTTATCGCCCCAATTGCTCTTAATTCTCATGTGGGAATTGAGGCACACAAACAACAAATTTCCACTTTGGCGAAATTTTCATATTTGCAATTTTTCTCAATTCTCTCACAATTGTGTAGAGTCTTCAAATGCGCTTTAAAGCACAACTTCAATCTTCAGCAATGTTGATCAAGTCCAAACTGCTTTTGTTCTTGATTGTTGTTGCTACTTTCGTCATCACATCAGTAGGATTTTCTGTTGTCTTGATCTTCTGAAGTTGTATGTCACCTTCCTCTAGAATTTCTTGCACAAAATGATATCTAACATCTATATGCTTCATCCTTGCATGATAAACTTGGTTCTTCGCTAAATGAATAACACTCTAACTATCACAATGCTCCTTTATGTGCTTTTGTCCAACTCCTAATTCATCAAGCAACCCTTGAAGCCAAATAGCCTCTTTAATAGCCTCCGTAATTGCCATATACTCTGCCTCTGTAGTAGACAAAGCCACTGTTGACTGTAAGGTAGACTTCCAACTCACCGGTGCTCTAGCAAGTGTAAACACATAATTGGTAGTCGATCGACGTTTATCCAAATCACTTGCATAGTCGGAATCACAATAACCAACTATACACTAGCCGACTTCTTTATCCTGCTGAAAGATCAATCCACTGTCTACGGTGTTCAAAATGTACCGTAGAATCCATTTCACAGCTTGTCAATGTTCCTTACCAGGATCATGCATATACTTGCTCACAACTCTAACTACCCGTGAAATGTCGGGCCTTGTACACACCATAGCATACATAAAGCTATCAACTGCATTTGCATATGGAACCTTTGACATTTATTCTCATTCTACATCATTCTCTGGAGATAAAGTTGCACTAAGCTTGAAATGTGGAGCAAGAGGTGTACTAACAGGTTTTGACTTTTCATCCATGCCAAAACGCTTTAGTACCTTTCTCAGATACTGCTTCTGAGTTAAGCACAGTCTTTCCAATTTCCTATCTCTACTTATCTCCATACCGAGAATCTTCTTAGCTTCACCCAAATCCTTCATTTCGAATTCTCAATTCAACTAGGTCTTTAGCTTCTCAATTTCTTCTTTATTCTTTGATGTTATTAGCATATCATCAACATAAAGAAGATAAATGAAAGGTTCATCTTGTAGCTTGCGTAAATACACGCAATGATCATATTTGCTTCTTGTGTACTTCTGCCTTTCCATAAACTTGTCAAATTGTTTGTACCATTGCCTCAAAGATTGCTTCAATCCGTACAACGATTTCTCAAGTTTGCATACTATATTTTCTTTACCAGCAACCTTGAATCCTTTTGGTTGAGTCATATAGATTTCCTCTTCCAAGTCCCCATGTAAAACCGTAGTTTTTACATCCAATTGAATTAGTTCCAAATCAAATTGTGCTACTGAGGCCAACAAGATTCGAATGGACTAGTGTTTCACAACTAGATAAAACACTTCATTATAATCGATTCTCTCCATCTGAGCATAGCCCTTGGCTATCAATCTTGCCTTGTAGCGAACATCGGACTTGTCAGGAAATCCTTCCTTCTTTGCATATGCCCATTTGCATCCAATGACCTTCTTCCCTTTCGATAGTAGCTAGCTTCCATGTTTGATTCTTCTGAAGGGAGTGCATTTCTTCATCCATAGCTTTCCTCCACCTTTCGTTTTCTGAACTTCAAATTGCTTCATTAAAAGTGGTAGGAACATCATCATTTACAATTGGAGATGCATAAGCCACCATATCAACATAGCGAGCAGGCTTTCTAATCTCTTTTTGGCTTACTCAAAACAATTGATTCATGTTGCTGTGAAGGTTCTTGGATTGGAACCTGTTCATCATTCGATTCTCCTTCTACTGTGGGAGTGTCTTCATCTATTCCATCATCTACTGCTGTGCCAATAATTTTTATTTCAAATTCCACCTGTTTTGGAGTGCTCTCCACCTGCTACAAAGTACCATCTGACTGCTCCTTAGTCACCTTTTTCAACACGGTAGATTCATCAAAAGTGACATCTTTACTATAGATTATCTTCTTTGTCTCTAGACACCAGAGTTTATATCCTTTCACGCTTGATGCAATTCCCACAAAGATAGCTTTCTTTGCTCTTGGATCTAATTTTGGTTCCTTAACATGATAAAATGCGAAGGAACCAAACACACGTAAAGAATCATAATCTGCAGCAGGTTTTCTAGACCATATCTCTATAGGTGTTTTTCCATCAATAGCAGTTGATGGTAATCGATTAATGAAGTGACACGCTTATGTTACAACCTCAGCCAAAACTGTTTACCCAACCTAGCATTGGATAACATACACCAAACTTTCTCCAGCAATGTCTGGTTCATGCGTTCTGCTACCCCATTCTGTTGCAATGTGTGTTTAACTGTGAAATGTCGTACAATTCCTTCATCTTCGCAGACCTTCATAAATGGATTGCTTTTGTATTCTCGACCATTATCTGTTTGGAGACATTTGATCCTTCTACCTGTTTGGTTTTGCACCATCGTTTTCCATATGAGGAAAACACCTAACACGTCATCTTTCATTTTTAGAGTATACACCCAAAACCTCCGAGGAAAATCATCGACGAAGGTCACAAAGTAGTGTTTACCTCCCATTAAAGTAATCTTGGAAGGTCCCGACACATCAGAGTGAACATAATCCAGTATACCCTTGGTATTATGGATTGCAGTGCCAAATTTCACTTTCGTCTGCTTCCCTTTGATGCAATGTTTACAGAAGTCTAGTTTCCAGATTCGTACATTCTTCAATAATCCTTGATTTGACAGAATTTTCAAGTATTTTTCTCTTGCATGTCCCAAGCGCATATGCCATAACCTAGTTGCTTCTAGCTCATTCTCATTGCTAGAAACTGCAACTGTTGTTGTTTCAATAACTACATTATCTTGATAGTAATACAAGTTATTCCTTCTTCGTAATCCTTTCATTAGCACCAATGCACCAGAGATGACTTTCATCGCTCCATCTTCTGCAACCACTTTGGAGCCCTTTGATTATAAGACTCCCATAGAGATGAGATTTTTTGTCAAACTTGGCACGTACCGAACCTCAGTCAGAATCCTGATTGATCCATCATGATTCCTCAAACGGATTGAACCAATCCCTTCTGTTATGCAAGGATTGTCATTTGCTGTGTAGACCAGTTCATCTTCAAGCTCTTTAATATTAAAGAACCATTCCCGATTGAGGCACATGTGATGGTTACATCTTGAATCAAGTAGCCATGCACGAGATAAGCTTGTTGAGCATGCAATGGAAGAGCTCGTTGTTGTCATTACAGCTAATGAATAGACTGAGTCAGCATCATCACACTCAGCTACATTTGAATCAATGACAGCTTTTCCTTTGTTAGGCTTTAGCTTCGGATAGTCCTTCTTCTAATGGCCTTTCTCTTGGCAAAAGGCACACTCATCTTTGTTCAGTTTGGATTTTGAAAGGGATCTCCTTGTGGACGACCTCTGATAACTAGTGTCTCTCCTACTTCACTTGTCCTTTCTTTCTTCTGCTTTTCTCTCAATTCGTGGCTATACAGGGCTGCACAAACTTCACTGAGAGTCACTCTAACTTTCCCATAAAGTAGAGTAGTTTCAAGATACTCATATTCATCAGGAAGTGATCCTAACAACATTAAGGCCAAATCTTCTTCTTTGTATATCTCATTAAAATTCATCAGATTAATCATCAACTAATTAAAATTTGTGATGTGATCATTCATCATGGTACCAGGAACATTAGTAAAGCGAAATAATCTCTTCTTTATGTAGAGCTTGTTTTGACTGCTTTTCTTCATTAATTTTTCCTCCAATGCCTTGCACAATTTATTTGTAGAATTCTCTTTTGAGAATGCATACTTTTGCTCTCTAGAAAGACACGAGCGAATTGTACCACATGTTAATCGATTCATGGTCTTCCACTCTTTCTCCTCCATCTCTTCTAGTTTCTCCTCTTCAATAGCAACATATAGACCTTGTTGAAAGAGAGCATTTAGAAGTTCACTCTGCCACATGTCAAAATGGCCAATCCCATATAAAATTTCCACCGTAAATCTGACATTTGTCACAACATTCCTCTTTAGAATAGATGAGCAAGAAGTTAACACCGCAGATGTGGAAGCTTTCTTATCATCAACCATTTATGCTACAAATTCTATTTAATAGCTTTCAAAGACAATATCTAATTGTAAGACCCTGACTCTAACCACCAGAGGAATTGTCCGCTTTAGATTAAGCCGGTTTCATCCCATACTAGATTGATAATATCCAATTATAAGACCCTAACTCCAACCACCAGAGGAATTGTCCGCTTTGGATCAAGCCGATTTCGTCCCATACTAGATCGGCAAGATCCGTACGGTTTTGTCCCGTAGGTGAAATGAAAACTTTCTAAGAGGTCACCCATCCTAGGATTTTTGTCAAGCGAGCATGCTTAACCCTGGAGTTCTTCCAACTCTCTAGCCATTCCACCAAAAGACGCCTCTAACAATTAGTTACCCTATTTTTGATATATGATCCGATTCATTCCTGTGTCCCGTATTCCACTACCCTAGCTAGCCTGTCATCCTAGAAGCTCGCCAGGAAGCCTCTTTACCCACCCTCTTAGGATCACTTTGCTGGGTTGAGATGTCATAGGCCCACCAGCTTCCGCGTGGTTCGTCCTTGAACCATATATCTACTACAGAAGGTCAGGCTCTGATACCAAATTATAAGACCCTGACTCCAACCACTAGAGAAATTGTCTACTTTGGATCAAGCCAGTTTTATCCCATTCTAGATCGGCAAGATCTGTACGGTTTTATCCCACAGGTGAAATGAGAACTTCTTAGGAGGTCACCCATCCTAGGGATTTTGTCAAGTGAGCATGCTAAACCCTGGAGTTCTTCCAACTCTCCAGCCATTCCACTAAAAGGTGCCTCTGACGATTAGTTACCCCCTTTTTGATATATGATTTGATTCATTCCTGTGTCACGCATTACACTACCCTAGCTAGCCTGCCATCCTAAAAGCTCGCTAGGAACCCTCTCTACCGGGTGGGGATGTCACAGACCTACTAGCTTCCGCGTGGTTCGCCCTCAAACCATATATCTACTAGAGAGGGTCAAGCTCAAATACCAAATTATAAGATCCTGACTCCAACCATCAGAGGAATTGTCCACTTTGGATCAAGCCGGTTTCATCCCATACTAGATCGATAAGATCCGTACGGTTTTATCCCACAAGTGAAATGGGAACTTCCCAGGAGGTCACCCATTCTAAGATTTTTGTCAAACGAGCACGCTTAACCCTAGAGTTCTTTCAACTCTCCAGCCATTCCACCAAAAGGCGCCTCTAAGTACCCCCTTTTCAATATACGATCCGATTCATTCCTGTGTCACACATTCCACTACCCTAAAATCTCGCTAAGAATCCTCTCTACCTACACTCTTAGGATCGCTTTGCCAGGTCGGAATGTCACACCAATAACCAAGAATCTTTTCTAATGTGGCAGATCTTACCAAGCTGCAACCACAAAGCATACTCAGAAACCAAGCTCTAATACCGATTGTTGCAGAAGTGTTGCTATTTTAATAATTCCTATTACATAAATAGTAAATATGTGTAATGAGCATGAACGATTGTACTAAAAATTACACAAAATAAATTCCCAAATAATTGGAGTGGTAGTAGATAATCCCACTAAAATTCAACTATTTAGGCATGTAATTAATAGCACAATATATCACACTACTACAGACCCTAATAAAATAGCTTCAAAATAAATTGCATAAAGAAAAGCTATAAAATAAACAAATAAGGAGACTCACCAATTTAATGAGGTTCGACCAATTTTGCTTGCCTACGACCTCGAACACTACTCAATTTAATATTTCTCTAATTTAGAAATATTACAATTGGAGCGAGAATACAATTAAGCCAATTGATGGGCTATTATTATTCTCAATTTGGGATTCAAAATGCAAAGGGGTGGCTATATTTATAACAAAAGCCACCGCCCCAATTGCTCTCAATTCTCAATGTGGGAATTGAGGCACACAAACAACATCATCTTTGTTGACACATGGCCATTCAAAAAACAAAGTAAAGAATCAGCTAAATGAAAGGCCAAAAATGGCGAGTCATCTACACTATAACAAAATCGTAAAATTGCGATCGAATTTTGTGATGAACAACTTTGTCGCTCATTTTGCGACCTCTCAGACATTGTTTTACGACCAATTGCAATGATAAAATAACTACAACATTTGCGACCAATTGGCGACCAATTTGCAACCACATTTGCGACTGATGCTAAATTCATCGCAAGGTTTCACGGGATAAATTAACGAAAACAGTTTGCGATGGATTTGCGACAAAATAGTGACTATTTAGAAATCAATAATTTTGCGACGGACATAATCTGTCGCAAAGTAATTGAATGCATGAGCGACACGTGTATTGTTATGTTTAACAAAATTGCAATGTATTTGAGACCGATTAATAGATTTGCGATCGATTTTTTTTTTTCCACATTAGCTACTTTGCAACAGATTTGTGAGGAATATGGTCGATCACAATTTTTTAAGGGTTACAAAATGCAGTTTTCTTCCTTATGCGATCACTTCTCTCCTTTTCTGGCCTCATCTCTGCGTCTTCTTCACGGTTCGCCGACCAAGGAGGAACCTTGCGAGGAGTATTGATCGCCATTCATCGTTCACCGTTTGCCTCTCTCCTTCTCGTACGATTCAATCCAAGTATTTTTTTTTATTTTTTTCATTTATTTGAAGATTTTTTTTTTTGAAATGTGATTGGGTTTTTGTTTCCTTTTTCATTTCTTATGTCAAATGCGAAATGTTCCATGAATTTTTATTATAGGTTAGTTTTTTTTTCTATTTTTTTATTTTTCGTTTAGTTGTTTGATTCTTAAACGATTGCCCATTTAGTTTTGGTTATGATTTGTTTTATTTTTTTATAGGTTAGTTTTGTTTATGTTTGATTTCTTATTTAGTTTTTTTTAAAAATTCCATGGCGTATTCCATTTTCCATTACTTGTTTTGATTCAGATATCTGTCTCTTTAGATTGTTAAATTTTCAGTTTCTGCGGTTTACAATTGCTTCTTCTTGCTGAGTTGCATTGTTACTGAATGTTATAATCTGTGGTTGAATGTCATAATCTATGGTTGCATTATTGTTTCTACAGATAAAAAGTTTTTTTCTTTTCAAAATTTTGATATAATGCACAAAACAAGTTGGAGGTGGGAATTGGAAATCCCATAGGCATAAAGACATCATTTTGGTTAGCTCATTCTAATGGCCATAGCAACCAAAAAAGAAGAAAGGAAAAGGCAAGCATAATAATAGTGGAGTTGTCATATTTTATATACTTACATTTAATCATTGAAGAATTGTTCAAAGAATCAAAATGATTTAATCATGAAAAACCAGAATAGCATTTTCACAAAGTAGAACAGGTATGGTTCACCTAAAATATCACCCTCTCCAACTTGTACAAAATTTAGGTGACATATATTTTTTTTTTCAAGATTTAAACCTTGTACACACCAAGGATCCACACATTTATATTGATTGATTGATAGATATATTAATAAAAGGTAAAAAAATGAAAAAAAAGCACACACACACACACACACACACACACACACACACACACACACATATATATATATATATAATTGAAGCCCTGAAAAAAAAATTAATAAAATTTCATTTACATATATAAGGTCTAACTAGATGACAATTGTAAAACAATCTTTAAGTTTATGGAAGCATTTTCATTTTGTACAACATAAAATAAGGAAAGTCAAAATCAGAAAGACAGTTAAAGCTTTATTGTTTGGTGCAGAATGAAAATATTGAGAAAGGAGAATGGATTCAATAATTACTACATAATGAAGAAGAAGACATAGAGAAGCCTTTCTTCCGCATCTCAATAAAAGTTTGTGACATTATTTAGTTTGTGGTTGATATTATTCATATTGAATTTTAATAGATATTTGATTATCAAATTGTCCAATGAAGAATTGAGATATTTATTTGAATTTCAATTTTTATATTCTATTTTAATATTATTTATACAATGGGTTGAGTTTGTATGAAATGGAGGCCTAACAGTGGCCATAACTTGGAGTTACAAGGTGTTACAATTATAGAAGTCTTTTTTTTTCCGCCTTAGTTTAAACATTTATATGGAAAAAAGTTGTCGAAATTCATTTAGAAATTAAATTACTAAATGCATAATAAATTAAAACATTGCGAATCAATTTAGCAATAAAGACACAAACCTTAGTTGCACGTTCAATGTCTTTCTAATTTCTATAAAGGAGAAGACATTGACTTGTCCAAGTTGGATAGTCTAGGAATGTCCATCAGTAGAAAAGGCATGAAATAACAAGTTTTTACATATGCTTTTATACAGAATTTATGTTGTATCTCCTCCTGTGTTCTCTGGATGCATATATAGTGGGTTCAATCGATCCATATAATGTATTCATAGAACCATGGGAAAATGCTGCAGAAATTCTATTTGGTGCATATTGTAAAGGAGTTGTTTCATGTTAGTTACTGAATGTAGACATTTCTGGATGTGCTAGGTTCATACCAAATTTAAAAGAAATATGAATTTAGTTTGTTATAAGGATATGAACTCTGAGGGCAAGTTTATGAAAACTAGATTTAAGGCAATTAATAAGCTACTTTTACAATTTCACTAATGTTTTTGGATTATAAAAACAGAACTTCTTTGTTATCTAAAAATGCAGAGCGATCGAGAATGGATGTACCAGAGGTACGAAGTGAATGGAATAATAAAAAAAGAATTCTTGCAAGGATTGGATATGTTCATACAGTTTGCAGTTAGTAATCCGAATCACATGGATGGTTGCAAATTGAGGTGTCCATGTAATGGTAAAAAGTGTCAAAACAGAGCATTCTTCGATGTTGATATAGTTAAGCTTCATCTTTGCAAGAACGGTTTTGTAGAGAACTATTATGAATGGATACATCATGATGAACCAAGAGTTTGTAATACTTCCAATCGCCCATTTACTACATCATCGGTCGATCAGTTGCCCCATGTTCAGCTAACTGTACTTGGAAGATGCAATGATATGGTAGTTGATGTGGCCGGGCCAGGATTCTAATGGGACAACATGGAGGAATCACCGAACCTCACAACACAACACTTATTTGACATGCTTAGTGCTGCCAATAGTGAATGTGGCCTGGATGCCAAAACCACTCAATGTTGTCTGAGGTTGCACGATTGTTGCATATGAAGTCCGAACACCATTTTTCAAAAAGGTGTTATGATGATTTTTTGCAATTATCGAAGGAAATGTTACCCGAAGGGAATTCGATGGTGGATAATTTCTATTGTACAAAGAATTAGTATGAGGTTTAGGATTACCAGTGGAAAAGATTGATTGCTGTCTTAATAATTGTATGGGATATTGGGGGATGGACTCTACGTTAAGAGTATGTAAGTTTTGTAATCTTCCTAGATACCAAAAGTAGGGTTAAGGGATTAGTAGAGTACAAAAAGAGAAATCCTTTAAGAAAATATATTACTTCCCTCTAAATCCTCACCTTCAAAGGGTATATGCATCTAATGCGATGGCGGAACACATAAGATGGCATGCTCAGCATGAATATGAAGATGACATAATGACTCATCCGTCTGATTTTGAGGCATGGAAACACTTTAATAACCAACATCCATTTTTTACATCTAAGATCAGAAATGTGAGATTGGGTCTATGTACGGATGAGTTTTAGCCATTCAGGCAATCATGACAACAATATTCATCATGACTAGTCATCGTCACACCATATAATCTACCACCTTCCATGTGTATAAAAAATGTGTATAAAAGATGAGTACATGTAATATCCTCAACTTTGTAGTTCCTGCTATTCTAACTTTTTCGATGAATTCGATTATCCGAACGAAAGGAAAACTTAGAATAATGGGAAACACTATATATTGAGGATGTGAATATTAATTAAATAGTAATTAAT
>CANUEP010106582.1:0-14578 GCA_947857235.1 Jatropha podagrica
GATCTTCCATTCAAACGGAAGTACGTAGGCACGTTTGGGATCTAACCCCGAGCGACAAGTCGAAATCATCATAACATTTCATTCACCCTGCAAAGCATTCATCCATAGGTTAGTTAATCAGCATGACATAGTCTCGGGATCCGTCTCGGGTTTGCACACCATGCCTTAACCATTGGGTAATTAATCTAGTAATTAGGTTAATTAAAATTGGAGTCACTTAGGGTTTTCCTAGTTTGCCCTTAAATAATTAAACCAGGTGGCGACTCTCACACATCACGTGCATTTCTATCCTTTTGCATACGCATCATGCCATATGCCATGCATCCGGGGGGTAGGGGTTCACACTTACCATATAAGGCTTCGTAAGGTGTCCCTATATTAGCTTGACAACTGTTGTTGTAAGGGAATTCAATTAATGGCAAATGTGAAAATCTGAGTTCCCTTTAATATCCAAAACACACATTCCAAGCATGTCCTCCAAAGTCTATATTGTCACACCTCAAAAATAGAGATGTGACAGTCCTAGAGTTCAAGTAGGCTTAAGGCCACCAGGTACCACATAGAACCCACATATGAATTAAACTTATTATGAATAAATAGTTTGCTTCATATTTAATACTTCATACTTAAGTGGGCTAAAAGCTTTTCACTTTTGATTAATTAATTTTTCAAGATATTTTTTTTTAAAATACAAACTTGAGTAATCAACCTCACTCTCATATAATTCTTTTATTATTAAACTTTACATCTATGCTTAACTAATATCCTTTACATACGAAGTAACCAAGTTAATCATTCTATATATAAAATTTCTCATAAACTCCAAACATATTTACATTGATCTCTTACTTCTTGCTGAAATAAGGAAACCTAATAGCTATTGAACTGGATCACTTCTACCTGAACTACAGATGCTTTGATGAGATGTCAACTCAGTGAGGATATAGTGCCCCTTAAATGGAAACTACATTTTAAAGAACATTCTACGATTTACAAACTATTCAATTCAATATATTATTTAATTAAAGATCATTTCAAATTTAAATTATAAACTCAGAATTCATAACAAATCTAATTTTCTTATTATGGATATCATATCAACACAAAACAAATAATCACCTATACAGTACTAAAGAAAACATACCACTATATACACTTCAGTGTTATCTCACTCTGCTTAATAATTCAATTGAATAACAAAATTTCACAAAATCACAATTGTCTCAGAATTACTATTTTCACTTTGACAGTACTGAAGAATATATTGCTATGCACATTCCAGTACTATCTCACTTTACACAAATATCTCAGATAATTCATCTATATGATAAAATTTCTCAAAAAAATCACAATTTTCACATAGGTAGTACTGAAGAAAACATATTGCTATGTATATTCCAGTATTATCACAAAATTCACACTTTATAGGATAGTACTTCTTCCTTTTATCACTTTTGTCTATGTGCATATAGCCTGATGGTATAAACCTCCATCAGGGTTGGGATTCTGTCATATAGATCGGTCAAATAGCATAACACAATTCAAGTCAAACACACAATGATTAATAAAATTCTCATATTCATAATTCCATATTACCAATTTCATATCACAATTTCAATAATTTCAAAATCAATGATAATAAGTAATTGAATAAATTCTTCCAAAACACTTTAGCAATCACGAATTAAATCAAATAATTTAAACACACACAAAGAAGGGGCCAAACAACGTAACTCACTTTTAATACTGAGGTTTAGTTTTCCAATGATTAATTAAACTTTCTAAAACAGTTCCTTGGAAGTGCTTAACCTATAATCAAATTTACATTTTCCATTTTAGTAATTTGTTTCCATGTCTTGATTAATATTTAAACTCAACATATTCTTATTCATAATAACAATTACATTCTATTTTCATTAACTGTCATAAGTCTATATTTTAATTAATTAATTAATTCTTTCATAAATTTAATCATTACTTTGGAATCTATATTTCTTTAAGTACATATTTGAATTCATTTTATTCACTTTAATAGCTGAAAGAATCATTTGATTTACTTAATTATATTTATTAAAACCATTTAGCTTAATTTGTTTTTTTTTTAGAAATCACATTTCACTTTTCAATCAATTTAATAATAAACCTTTTAAATTCATTTAAAACAATTATTTACCTCATTTACTAAAATATATATATTTACATATACTTACTAAATAAATATAATAAGATTTTTCCATAGAAATCTTTAAATTCTTTTACTTAGCTTATTCTCAAAATATCAATTAGAATTTCATTTTCAAATCCTTTATTAAATTTAATCGGATGCAATTCCAAGTATTGCATTTACTGAACTATCTTACTCTTTAATTAGTTCATTTTCTTATTTAATGACACAAATTTGTTATTTTATTAATAAATTAAAGTCTTCAATAAATCTCTCTTTCTGTCACAAATTCGAGAGAATTTTATTTATACTATGGTTTATCCAAATTTTATATACACTGCAATAATACACAACCCATCTAGTGGGCACTTCACAGTAATTTTTCGATACGCCATTCTCAACTTTCTCAAAATGCATTTTAAATATTTATTCTGTTTTTATTAACCTATATATAAATTCAAACTGTATTAATTTCAAATCCTTATAGTTAGTAAATTGTTACTTTCTTTAGTTCGCTTATAGTTTATTGATTTCACTGTTAATTAACCATACTATGAATTCCACACAATTAGCTCAAGCTTACTAATGAAACTAATTTATTAAATGATAATAAGCCTCTAATTTAAATTTTTACACAGAATTTATCAGACTGAATTATAAAGTATCCCGATCGTAATTCGAAGTCTGAATTCGGGTTCCTTGCGGAAAGACGATTATTCTGTCTCGCTAAGGCCTTGCCGAAGACTTGCCAGACGGTGACTGGAGCGCCATCGTCGGCCTTCGCTCATGGTGATTGAAAAACTGATTATTACCAAAATTAAGCAACCCATATGTCAAATTGCTTGAAATTTGTTATAGAAGCTAAATATGGTGTCAATTTGAGAAGGTAGTGTCTCGTGTGGCCGAATCAACAACCACAGCCTTTGTTCCACCACCTTCTGTGGCGTTTCCATCTTCCAAGGCCCATTTCTGGAATTGAGAGAGGGGAAAGAACCGATTGAGGAAGGGGAGTCGACCGATGCCAGTCCTTCAACCTCGAACTATTCGGAATGATAGGAATAACTAGAGCTTGAGGAGAGAGAACTAGGCTTAAATTTGATTTGCGCCATCAAAGGTCCGATCGGAATAAGGGAAGGCTGCAACCAAGACTAGTGTCCTTAGAGGAACTGATGGCCCCCTCGTTCCCGCTCAATGGTGGCCTGAAATGGAGAGAGTAGCTATGATGATTCTGCGTTGACGAGAGCAAGAGAGGAGAGCTTTTCTCTCTTTTTTTAATTCATTTATTTCTTCTTTTTTTTCTTTATTCCTTTTTCTCTTGTCTTTCTTATTAGTGAGAATTACTATTTAGTCCCTAGGTTTTAGCATAATCCACCAGTCAGTCCTCACTTTTTCACAAATACATTTTTAGACCTTTATCTTTTAAACCTGCCAAACATAACAGTCCTTCCATCCATTTTTGTACAAGTGAGACATTAGTAAAGGAAAAAAGAATGGTCAAAAGTGAGAGAGAATTTTGAAATGAAAAAATTGAACTTAAGGCCCACGTGTAAAATAAAAAGAACAGAACATTTAGATTAAATCGTCGAAAGCACAAACATGCACTTTATGCACATCTTTTCGATCTAGGGTTGCAAGAAAGTGGATCATGGCTTCATCTTCAGCAAGTGTGTCTGACAGCAGGAATTCACATGGATGGGAAAGAAGGTTTCTGAACACATTATGCAAGTGCAGTAAGAAAGCGAGAATTCACATATTTAAAACCCCCAAAAATAAGAATAGATTATATTATTATTGCCATAATAATAAGCGTGGCATGTTTTTGGGTTGGTGTAAGCCTATAGAGGCAGTAGAAACAAGTTTTACCACCAGTATGAGGGAGAAAAGCGAGGCCAATGCGTATCAACAACAGTTGATTAGAGAGCTTAATGATGTGAAGGAAGTTTTGGTATATGTGAAGGAAAAGAACATGAGGCTTGCTGCAAAATTTGAGGCTATTGATATGCATGTTGGGAATCAAAGAATGTACTTTGTTATGTGTTTCATGTGTTTCTTCCCGCTCTTTATGCTGGTTTTGATTTTATTGGGCAAGAAGGGTTAGATTTGTGGAAATTGCATTTTGTATCCTTCCATTAAATGACTTTTGTTGAAGTCATTGATAGCAATAGGTGAAGGTTTATAAGGGAGATCAAATGGAGGGAGCTAATGTAAAAGTTTATATTGTATGAAAGTTGTCTATTTCATTTATGATTTGTCCATTTATATTAAGTGGGATAGTTGTAAATTCAATTTAAATAACATATGTGTAATCAAAATTATACCAATTGAAAGAGAAATAGGACAAATATTGAACATTCATTTGATACGGGACAAAACAAGCCATAGAAGGCTAGTTTTGACATAATTTTGCATATAAGCTAACAAATCTAAAACAAAATGGCCTATACTGGTATTCAAACCTAATTTTCACAAGATCAATATACAACTTCATTATGATGCTGTGTACAAAAAATAACATCATTCTTATACAAAAAATAGCATCATTCTTATACAAAAAGTTGGCAATAGTATCTATATGTGATATCCACATATTATGGTCATGTTATCTATACAAGGGCTATTGCGTATGTCAAAACAAAAAAAATTCATGTTCAGCAACTTGTGAATCAACTTCTAGCTTGATTTGGCTGTGAACTTGATGCACCTGTTGTTGCTTCTCTCATTGCTACCCCATTCTTGGCCTTCTCCTTTGCTGTGAACCCTAAAAACCAAGAAATAAGTAGGTTTAAAGTCAACCTTAGTTCAAACAGAATTAGTAAAACACAAGCACAAGTGTATGTAAATAATCATTCATGTTGCACTAGAGGGGAGTCTCACAGGTCCTCTTGTAATGGCCAAGCTGGTTGCATTTTTTACATCTTATTACAATTCCAGATCTTTTATTGTTAGTAATAGGGGTTCCTTCTCTCTCTTGTCTAAATCTCCTATCCCTAGGTCTTCCAACTCTTCTTTTCAATGTTGGTGGGTTCATTCTATCACTAGCTGTTATTAGGTTATAGCTTGTATGTGGGATTGGGTGAATAACATCACTGTAAGCCTTGAGACAAGTTTCTACTATGTAGTATTCATCACAATAATCTTCAATGTTCACCCTCTTGTATCTAATTACCACATATGCATGTTTGCATGGCAAACCAGATATGGCCCACCAATTACAACTTCAAGTCCTTTTTCCAGGGTCAACACAGAATGAATATGGTCCTTCTTTGACCTCAAATTCATCAGTACTTGAAGGCAACATCCTACATACTTTACTAGCCTTAATAAGCAGATTCAATGTGCCCTTGCATGCAAGTGTTAATTTTCTCTCCCACATGGTCCCCTTTGCATATCTCTTATAAATACAAACCATGCATTTTTATCCTTCACTATCTATTAGTTTAATAATAGGCAAAGACCTAATTTTCCCAACCCATGAGTTAAATGACTCGGTTATGTTATTTGTGCAGTGGTTGCTCTTTGCCTCACGCTAGTATGCATGCCTAGCCCATTAAGATAGGGGAATATTGAGTAGCTAATCATGTGGCTTACTTTCTTTTTTCTTTTGTATGGTGCTCATATGGATTCTGAATTCATGGTTGAAAGTGGATTTCACATCATACCAATACTCTTTTCTTAAACCCAAATTTGGAAACTCTTTTTTGAAATTCATAAAAATATATTGGCAACAAAATCGATGGCATGCATATGGGAAACATGCCCACCCAGCTTCAATCAATCCTTGAGCAGAAATTTTAGAATGCAAAAAAAGAAGAAAAAAAATAGTCAAACATCTTGTATTATTATTTGAATTGGATTACAAATTTCACATGTGATGTCTACTTTAGTGGAGACAATGCAAGACATGCAATACATTAAATATTTTTTTGGGTCCCAATTCAACATTTACAAAGACCTATGCACTTTCATCACACACACACACACACACACACACACACATATATATATATATATATATATTAAAAAGCAAAGAAAGAACATAAAAAGTAGTTAAACTTCCTATATTATATTTGAATTGAATGACAAATAAATATGTGTAGACTATTTTAGTGGAAACAATGTAAGACATGTAATATATTACATATTTTTGTGGGTCCAAATTCAATATTTACAAAGACCTATGCATTTTCATCATATATATATATATATATATATATATATATATATATATGTATATATATATATTAAAAGCAAACAAAGAACATAAAAAGTAGTCAAACATCCTGTAACACTCGCATTTGATCCCGAAAGATTAGACGGCATGTGCTACAATCAGTGTCGGAACACCGTCTTAACCAACTTGCAGATTTTATTACATATTAAAGGTGGCTAAGTGTTCAAATGATTAGCAAGTGGTTTTTTTTTTTTCAATGTTTTGGAAGATTCCTATAGAAAAACTGCAAGTGTTTTCCCTAAAATCTCAACTTGCCAGATCAAGTGAAAATAAAGCACTTCTACTATTAACCACCAAACCCAACAAACTCCATAAGCAACTCAAAATCTCAAAAGCACTTACATAATTCCACATATCAATCAACAATGCTAACTCATCGTATTAATATCATCGCATTTATGGTTCTGACATACATTCTAACTTAGATTAAAATTCTACATTCACCCAAAAAATTTGTCTTTATATTAATCAATTAACTTACTTATTATTCATAACTTAAATACTTTACATACTTCATATACCATTTAATTTATACATGTCATACTTCTTACAATACATACTAATAAATCTGTACTACCAAAATATACTCTTCACCTTTGATGCTCACTTCCAATCTTTGAGCAACACCCATTGTTAAGTTAAGCGTGATAAAATCAACGCGTTGAGTATATCACTCAGTGATGCTCATAACATGTAAAAGACTAATGTTGCACAAGCAACATTCTTAAATCATTAAACTTATAAAAATACTTAGATAAAAAATCAAAGTATATATCATATAAAAATATTCCTTAAACCATAAATCATAAGAAAAACATAATCATAAAATGACACAATATTAAACATATAACATACCCATTTAAAAACTTATAACTTTTCTTTCATTAAACAAAAGCAACATTCTTAAAACATAAAATATAGGAAAATACATAGGTATGAAATCTTAATAAATCAATCATATAAAAATGTTAATTAAAGACATAAACCTCACTTCCAAATAAATAATAAGATGCTTAAAACTCAAATCATAAAAAAATATATGATCTTAAAATTATGAAAACAGCCATAGAAATACTTCCATTTAAACATCTAATTATCTTTCAAATAATCAAAAATAAATTAAATTATCATTTCAATAACACTTATATTCATATAGAAATTATAATTCGCTTTAATATAATTTATGAAAAACACTTATTATTTAAGAATATATAACTCCAAACCAAGATTTTGATAAAATCAACTCATATATTCCTTACATTTTTTATAGAGGTACCTTTAAAAACATAAAAATTAGAAATCTCAGATTATTAAGTGATAAAATAACAACCTTATAAAATACCTTTTTGTATACATATATCTTTAATTAAACATAAATAATATCATAAAAACCTAATCTTATATCTCTTATAACATTTGCATATGGCTCATATACACTTAAGAGAAATATAAGTATATCAGATTCAATAACATTATCATATTTAGGTCGCCAACCATATCATTAAGGCTTCAAAAGCCTAATTATACATAATTAAGCGCGTCCGCTTAAACATAAAGCATCCAGAACCTAGCATATGATCATAGCTGATATCATAATTGCATCAAAGCCGAGCATGCTCATCTTACATAAATGAATCATATCATACAACATTTCATCCAAAGCATACAAAAGCCCAAAATTATATTATTTCATCTTAAGTCATAGTATCTCTTATACATCTTCTCAACATAAATCATATCATAACTCGAATAGTTGTGCTTTTAATTTACTTAACTTACAACTTATAAATTTTACCATTTTTCATACCTATGAAATTTAAACTCACATATCCAAAAATATATACTTTAAATAACATAAAGAGATCAAAATCAATTTTGAAAGCAGTGAAAATCAACCTTACACCCTTAGGTGGTTTTGTAACATCCTCCGCCCAATCCCGAAGAACCAGACGGTGGATGCCACATTCGATGCCGGAGCACCGTCTTATGTCACTCACTGTCTCTAAATCATATATTAGAAGTGGTTAAATTTTCATAAGGAGACAAGTAAATTAAAATTTTTTAAAAAATAAATTTTAGAAAATTCCTACGAAAATTTCGCAAGAGTTTCCCTTAAAATTTAACTTGCCACACAAAGAAAATTTACACACTTCCAATATCAACCTCCAAACCTCAACTCCAAATCATTGCAAAGGTCATGTAGCACTTCTAAAATTTAAGATCAAGTCATCTTATTATATTTTTATCCATTCAAGAAATAAATATATCATCATACATTCACCATTCAAATAATCAAACAATAACAATTATATATCCACAAATCTCATTATTTACATTCTCAATATTTACAAACCCAATATCGTTACTATAGGTCTATACATGCCATATTTTACATTAATATACATGTCCTATCCAAAATTCTAAATCTACTCTGATGCCCTCTTCTAGTCCCAACAGGTGCCCTCCGCTCCTAACCTGCAAGTGATAAAAATCAACACGCTGAGTGGAAGACTCAGTAGTGCTAAATAATTATAAATTAAAATATTCAAAGAACACCAAATAAATAATTTCAAACAATATGTTTTTTTTAAAACATTGAAATCGTATTAATTAAATCCAAATATTTGAAAGATCACGAGAAATTCATACTTAAAAATTTATACCAACTCAAAATAAATAAGAAAATATCGTAAATGCCAATACGTTTTCTGATTTCAATATAATAAATTAAAATTCCCATTTTCATTTTATCTAAAGCTCATATGATACCGAAAGAATGTAAGTAGAATCGATTGTGGCCTGTGAGAGCGCCACCCACCAATCACATAATCGTGGCCTGTGAAAGCCCCACCCACCAATTACATAATCATGGCTTGAGGCCACCGTGGTCTGTGCAAGTACCATAATAATAAGCGCGTTCGCCTATTTATAAAGGCTGATAACCCTAGCATATGATCATAGCTCCACCAATAATACGGGCTGATAACTCGAGCATGCTCATATATCACAATGCATCTCATCATACTACATGTCATTCACGTATGGTAGAGCTTAGAATAATTAAATTCTTTCGTAAATAATTTCATTTCCTCATTCGCCATTCCTTATTTAAATCATTTAGGAATTAGCATTTATTATTTCAAAATTCTTTTACTTACAACTTGTAAAATTCAACAAAATCAAAACATACTTCAAATAAAATCTTACTTCCACAATACCCTCATATCATAGTTTAAATTGCTTTTAAAATCAGCATTAAAGGAAATAAAAATATGCCTTACCACCCTAGGGTGGTTCGGCCTCTCTAAGCCATCAAAAGGGGAAAGAATTTCTTTCCATAAAACACCATATTTCAACCCAAAAACTCTTAATTAAAATATTAAAACCATTACTTAATCATTAAAACATAGAACCCATCTTTTCATTTTCATACCTTCTTTAAATCATGAAAAATGCTTAAACATTAGAATTTAAATCCAAGCTTTAAACCATCACCAAAATACTTAATTTTAAGCTCATCTAAATCAAAATCAAACTTGAAAACCAAAGAAACTCAATGGCCCTTCACCCCCATAGGTTCGGCCATTCTTCCAAAACCAAATGGGAAGTGGTTTCTTTCCAAATTGATTTCACAAATCAATAGAAAATACAACTCAAAACACATTTACAATCATAGGAAGGCAAAGCAAGAACAAAAAACCAAAACCCTTCCTCTACGGAAGGTTCGACCAAGGAAGGGGGAAGGAGAAGGGGGTGTTCCCCTCCTCTTCCTAGCATTCCATTAAGCTTATTAAACATGAAAAATCATATTGAGGCAATCACAATGCACTTCCCCCACTCAATTCACACATTTCTACAAAAATCATTCAAACCTAAAATTCACAGCTTGAAGAATTTTAAAGAGAGAAGGAAATATTATTGCACTAACCTCTCAAGCAAGCTTAAAGAAGCTTAAAATCTCTATTCTTGAGCCTTCTCCTTGTCTCTTGAAGAGGGTTCACCAATTTCTTTAAAGTAGGAAAAGAGCTCATTAAAATCAAAATTAACATTAGAAAAGAAAAGAGCATGGCTTAATGCATGAATTCCATAGCTAATCCTATAATTAGACTTAATAAATCAAAAAACCTAAAAGTTTCAACTTACCTCCTTTAATAGCAACTTCTAATCCAAGTTTAGGAACTCAAAATTTCTAGCTTCTATAACTTATTTCTTAAGAGTTAATAACTTTTCTTTGGTTTTAATTAGGTTATTTGGTGGTGATTAATGGTAGAAAAATGAAGAAAATGGAGAAGAAGAAGAGCTTGAAGTTGGCGTGGAAGATGGAGGTGGAAGGAGAGAGAAGGTGTTGATGGATTAAGTAGCAAAGTCAAACTTTACTTCCTCTCTTTATGCTTAATCAATGGCTAAGATCAAGTTTTAGGTAATCTCATCCAATGGCTCTAAATATTCCTCAAATAATTCATTTCTAAATGTTATTTAACTCCACAATTTAATTAAATTAACTCCTCAAAAATAATTTACCATTTTATTCCTTATTATACCACAATAAAAATAATATTCCCTAATTACCGCAATTCTCCGAAAATATTCACAAAATATTCTCTACTTATCTAAATCATGCAAACATATTTCAAAAATATTAATTATAATATTAGACACATGTGATAATTTTTTCGGACCGAAATAATACTAAGTCCCGGACTGATAGTATTATTCACAGATTGGTAAGCATTATTACTGAAATACCAAAAAATTTAATTTCAGAAAATATCTATTTAAATTTGAATTCTAAAATTTTGGTCAATAAATTTAAGCCATGTAAAAATTAATCGAACCCATACACCCATTTGATATTGCCAAAAACCGATCAAGAACCAAGTAAATTTGATTGAACCGGACCAAACCGATTCGAGTTGAACCAGCATGGTCCAGTAAAATCTGGAAACTTCTTTTTCTTTTTTTTCTTTGTTCTTTTCTTGTCCTTTTTCTTTCTTTTTCTTCTCTTCTTCTTTCTTCTTCCCGACAACCCTCTCCTCCCTCACTCTCTTTTTCTTTTTCCACCATTTCTCTCTCTCTCTCTGTGCGACGGCAGCAGCGTCACCACCACCGGCAGCGGCTCCACCTCGAATCACAACGTTCAACGGTAGCAGAAGCTCCGTCGCCTGCGTCGCGCCACCAGCAGCAGTCTCACATCGCGCCGCCTCAAGCTTCGTCTCCTTCGTCTGCGTCGCGCGGTCCGGCCACCAGCAGCTCTCCCCCACGCCGCTGCTGTCTTCGGCCACAGCAGTTGGTCCTCCGTCCAGCAGCTAGCCCTTGGTTGTCTCCAATATTTGTGAATTTTTGGGACTTTATTGAGTGATAAAGGGTATAAAAATATCCCTATAAACTTTCAATTAGTTTCTTAAATTTTAATTTTGTGAAGAGATTGGTTGATTGTTGGGTTTCATTTATTGATTGTGATATTGAGTAGTGTTTATGTTGGATTTAGCAGTTGATGAGTTAAAAATAAATTGTAGGTTGAGAATAAATTTTGTAATAGAATGTTTTGTAATGGAATTTAGAAAATCCAATTACTTAAATTATTGGAGATTAATAATTTATTTTATTAAGGTAGTGAATATTTAGTTTGGTACAGAAAATTTAACTAATAGAATTAGTTTTAATTAATAATTAGTTTGACTCAAGAATTTAGTGCAATGTAAATATAAAAAATTTGAATTAAGATATTTAAGTTGGATATTGAATAAAATGAAAATATTATTGATTATATTATATTGATGATGAATTTAGAATATTTTAAAGGTTGTGACGAGAAATCGAATTAGTTAAGATTAACAGTTAAATATCATATAATTTAAATTAATTAATTTTAACGGAAAGATATGATGTAATTTATTATATTGATTTTCTATTTATAATTTCGCGTTGAACAGAGCAGTAAATTGATGAGTTTTTTTTATATTATTTTTAAATTCATAAATCGTATGAGCTCGTCTACTGTTTTTCTGTATCAGAATCAGAATTAGGATTCGAATATTTTAATATCATTGCAAGTAATAATAAATGGCGTATGTCATATATTTTATTACATTATGATTTTATATCGCTATAACCTTATTACATGATATCATTAAATATTTTTATATCAAGACATATTATATCATTATTTAGTAATCGTGTCATCACATTATATAATTTGTATATTAATTAATGATTTGATGATTGACAAATGGATAAATTATTGATTAAATGTGCTGTGATAAGGATTGCCTTGTTTGAGTGGAATTAAAATGAAGTGGGTCACCTTGGATTTGTGATAATAGTCTTTAATACCATCGGTCATGTATGGAGAGATCGGTACCCTCGTGTGCATCTGGTGATATGTGATGTGATATGAAAAAAAACCACAGGTTGGCCTCCTTATGGTATGGAAAGAAAAGAGGACATGAAAATAATGAGAGGGCTGGTCAAACGAGAATTGGACCAGTCAGCTATGTATGGGGGATCCTCTCCCTGGTGCACACGTAGAGAAAATGAGTTGTGTGAGAGGACGGCTCATTGGTGGTTTCGGTGACGCCACAGACTAATTTTCACATGAATGATTATTTGAATATGAAATAATTGTGGATGCTGATACTGTGACATATACATGACTGACAGAGTGATTAGTTCTGTGACTAGAGATGCATTCTGCGTGATTATCTAGTCATGCATTATTTATTATTATTTACTGAGTTTGTGAAACTTATCCCCCCTCCCACCAACTTTTTCAGGAGATAAGAGATTCTCAGAGGAGAGTTAAGGCTCTGTATTCTTCTCCACAGAGCTCCAAAGTATATTTCAATCTTATATAGTTTGTTAAAATACGGTTACTTTAAGAACTTCTCTGCTTCTGGATATTTTGAAATTTCGCAGTTGTAAGAAGTATATTTTATTTATTTATATTATGAATAAGCTAATGTTTTGAATAATAGTTGTCCTAAATATTTACTCAGATGTATGTGTGGCCAATAAATATGGTATATTTGAAATTTGTTGGGCCTGTTTGCATGCGATTAAATGATATAATAATCCTCAGGCCATGGCTATATTGATACTAGGCTCACTATTACTAAAGGACAGCTAGACTTGCATATGAACTTTTCAGTTAGGCTTATTATGGGCCTCGGGGGCTTTAGGCTTATCCAGGTCCTAATGCCGGTCCGGCTTACGATTTGGGTCGTGAAAATTACTGACATCGAAAAAAGACTCTGAAAAATGGACCATTACAGGTTCAGCCTATTCATGAACATAAAGGAGGAAGGATTTCCTTTTTCAAATAATCATTAATTCAAACTTAAAAGCATTTAGATAAAACATTAAAACCTTTATCATTCATCATTTAAACACAAAACTCATCTTTTACACATATAAAGCTTTCTTTACATCTTAAAAAATCATATACACTAAAAATTCAAAATAAAAATTTAAAACACCATATATTTACATATCTGCTTAGAATAGAGAAAGTAAATATGTTTTCTTATACGTTTTATCATAACATACAACCACCTATTTATACAAGAATACCTCCTTAATTCTAGCCTAGGACATTCTTAATCTAACTAGGATTACGTAACGGTTATAGACAAAGAAATCTGAATCATTATCCTAATCAAATAAGGATTACTAGTTAGATTAAGAATGTAAATCCGTAATCCTAATCAAATAAGGATTACTAATACCCCTCCTCAAGGTGGTGCATGTATATCTGTCATGCCCAGCTTGTTTACAGATTCTTCAAAAACTTACTTAGATACTCCTTTTGTTAAGACATCTGCAAGCTGTTGATTTGATCTCACAAATGGTAGTTCAATAACCTTACTCTCCAACTGTTCATTTATAAAAAATCGATCAATCTCTATATGTTTGGTCCAATCATGTTGAACAGGATTGAATGCAATTTCAATTGCTGATTTATTATCACAAAATAGTTTCATAGGAGTTTGTAACTCGAATCCGATATCCTTTAATAATTTCTTGATCCAAAGAAGTTCACATACACCCAACGCCATGCCTCTAAATTCAGCCTCAGCACTGGACCTTGAGACCACGGATTGCTTCTTACTACGCCAGGTTACCAAATTTCCACCAACAAACATAAAGTAACCAGAAGTGGACCTCCTGTCATCTACACAACCTGC
>CANUEP010106606.1:0-52620 GCA_947857235.1 Jatropha podagrica
GTGTGATAATCAAGCTGCTCTTCACATTGCATCAAATCCAGTATTCCATGAACGAACAAAACATATCGAGATTGATTGTCATTTCATTCGTGAAAAGATACAACAGGGTGTTATCTCTACAGGACACGTTAAAACAAGTGAACAGTTAGGAGATATCTTTACAAAAACTCTAAATGGACCTCGGGTTAACTATCTTTGTAACAAGTTGGGCATGATTAATATCTATGCTCCAACTTGAGGAGGAGTGTTAAGGATTAGTTGTAAATAGAACCCTATTAGGAGTTAGATTTCTAATAGGTTTATAGTATCATGTATGTATATATATATGTGTCCCTATTGATGAATTAAAAATAAGAAAATATTTTTCCATAATAAACTCACACCCTTCCCCACTTTTTTCCAAAACAAATTATTGATATTGTACTTCTGATAGATGTGCTTCAGCACTTTATTTTGACACATTTGGTCTGTCAACTTCTAATATCACTTGAATCAAAATTTATTCGCTGTGTGCACCAATTATCTCTATATATTCTTGCAAAACCTCATTGCGAAGTTTTTACTGACTACTGGTTCACATATTCTTTAGTCAGTATCAGGTTCAGTTCGGCAGGTTATTCTAGATGCTAAGGTTGGGCCTCCATCATATGAAAAGGGTTTTGCAAAGGATATTCTTTCTGCTGTGAGTTTTTTTCTCCGTTATCTCTCACTCTCTCTCTCTTTGGGATTCCCATTATCTTTTCCCTTTTGATGCATTTTACTCGTGTACTATTGTCTTCCTGGTGTTTGCAAACAAAGTATTTCCTGAGTTGACAGCCTTGTTACTTTTTGTATTGCTTGAATGCTCTATCTATGCACTCTGGCATCTATTAAGCAGAGACTTTTCATTCATTTAGATATTAATGAGTTAAAACATTTGGCTCCAACTGAACGCTTGTGAAAGTTGAAATGAAACTTTTCATGTAATTGTATATTAATGAATTGTTACTACAATATAACAGCGCTTGAATTTGCTGAACTTGGCCCCTGCAATGAGAAGTAGAACAGCAAACTTGTAACAATTTTTGAGTGACACTGCTGTTGTTGAGTAGTATGGACGTATTACCAGTGAAACCAAAGTTCCTACAGATGATTCTGTGGAACTCTAAATTATTTAAGCATTCTAACTTGATGTACGTAACCTTGTTTTTTTGTCGTTGAGTTTTTCAGGTTGCGAAAGCAGAGTGTAAGAATTGCTTGGTTTGGGCTAAAAGTGACAGTTTAGCCAGGGATGTAATCAAACTATCATCTGATGTTACGGTAATTGAGTTTGACTATTTTCGTGTCTAAATTATGATTTTCTTCATGACTTTGCTGATGGAGTAGGATGTGGTTTTTCTTTGTATTAAGTATATTAATTTTTAATCATGCATGTCAAGCAGTCAAACTTGGTGGTTTTTAATTATCATGTCTACTGGATAATGTGATTAGGGGTTGGAGGCTTCTTCTGTTGTGTTGTGGTTTTCATGTTTCATTTCATGAAGATAAATGTGTCATGGTCTACCGATGAATGTTTATGCAAATTTAGGACTTTTTTTTGGCTAATATAGTAGTCCACTGGTAGTTTATAGCAGCTACATTTGGACTTAAAACTCGTCACCTGAGTGGATCCTTCACTAAAACAGCGTGTTTGACTATTAATGCTCTATTATTTAAATTCTGACAAGGAACATTGAAACCAGATGTAACAGAACATTTTTCAAAAATTTGATGTTGAGTCTTCATGCAGGTGGGCTACATTGTCATGGTAGATCCCAGTTCAGGAATTAGAACAAATTTATTGAGGATGAAGGGAGCTGGGGTGGTTGGTGTTTACCATCCGTTGATCGATGAAAAGCTTGTGAGAATTCTGCATAGGTATGAATCGCATAATAAAATCCATGCCAAAATTTTACAGGCCAGTTGGTGTGGGTAAGTGTAACTATAAACATGTCTTTAGTCCTGACAATTGGTTATCATAACAGGCGAAACAAAAAGGTATATGCTTGGACCGTCGATGATGCAGATTCAATGAGAAGAATGTTGTTCGAGGGCGTAGATGCTGTTATAACAAGTAACCCAAGTCTACTACAACAGCTTATGCATGATATCAGAACTCAATGTCGTGAGGAAGGTTTTTCTTGGCAAAGGTGATTCCCATTTTTATATTTTCCAAGTTTATGATTATTACAGGATTACTGTATGTGGCCTTCAAGGTTTCATTTGATATTTTGATTCAAGTTTCCTCATGAATTGAGTCTTCGATTTTGTAAACCACTCTTTAATTTAATGTGTATATTTGGCAAAAGTTAGCTTTTGGGTCAATCAGAAATTTCTTTTTTCTTTAAAAAAAAATAAAAATAAAAATAAAAAAAATAAAAAAATAAAAAATTCCTTCTGGGTAGGAGTCCTATGCAAAGACTGTGCGTATACCCGTAAAAAAAGTGAAAAAAATAAAATTACCGAAGCTTCTATTAGGCAGCTACTAGTCATGTGGTGAAATAGTTTCTTTTCAAATTCTCTATAATTTCACCCTCTCTTTATTATAGGATTTAAAGTAAAAGATTTGAAATGCTCAAAGTTAGGTAAATAATAAATTTATTTGTTATGATGAAAAATAAAATATAAATAAGACATCTTAGCCTTAAATAGAAAAAATGAAAATAGTTATATAATTTTTGGTTTAGTATGATTTTATTTTTACCTATTAAGTATTTGAATTGAGATTTTTTTTTTTGAATTAAATTCATTTGGTTGCATATTTAAAAAAGATAATTTTGTTATAAATGACATCAAGCATGAGCATTAACTCAATTCATCTTTTTTTTTTCTTTTTACAGTTTTATATCTATTTTTTTTGAAAAAATGTTTTTTAACTTTCTTTTTATCGGTTTTGAAAATCGAATTGGATTGGCTAGTTGGACTGGTTAACTCATGAATTGGTAATTAATCTGGTCTGATTTAGTATAAAAAATGGAATGGGACAAAAATTGGATTCAACCAATAAAAACCGGAAAGTGAAACCGTGTTTTTGGCTTTCACAATTAAAAGAAAAAAATTACTGTTTTTGGTAACTCTTATTCATAATTTCAATATCTAATTAGCATTTTGATCATTTATAATTTTATTTACATACATCTTATATGATAAATTAGATATAAATTAAAGATTAAAATAATTCTATTCAGCACATTTTAATTTTATGATCAAATTATACGTCAATCACCATAATTAATTATTTTTATATATCATGTTTTCATATTATTAAGAAAAACTATTATTATATCCCTAAAATATAACTATTTTAGCATTGTTTTTTTAGAAATGTTTTTTTAAATCCCTATAATTTCAGTCTGTTATACATTTAGACATTTCGTGTCATTTAGCCATTATTAAGTCAATAGAGATAAAAACTCCCTTATCCTCTTCTCACATTTTGGTTTTCTACCAAATCATCCCCTTTTGATTATTTTCATCACTAAACATCATCATTGAACTTCATCATAATTTTAAACAAAAATCAACAAAATATTCAATCAACAGAATCAAAATGAAAAAAAAAATGGAGTATCAAAATAAAATATAATCAAATCAAGAAATAAAAGAAATCTTACGATATCAGGGTGGGTAATCATGAAAATCTATAAAAAAAAAAATAATAAAAAAAAAAGAGCAAACAAAAAGATCTGTTCTTTAATTTTGTAGATGAGAAAAAAGTCGTTAACAAAAAATATGAGAAAATAGAAGAAAGGAGAAGGGCATCGGAAAATCCGCAAAACTAGGGGAGGGGTAAGTGTAAAGAAACTCAAAATGTTTACTGAAAAAGAAAGAAAAGAAAGACAAAACCCATCTTGGAAAGTTCATCTTACAAAATAAGAAAAGTGAAATACAAAAGATATCCGATAGAAGTAGGGATGGCTAACTCAACTCGATTCAATGGGTATGCACCCAACTCGAACCCAGTTAAACTCTATTTTGGGGGTTTTGATTGGATTTGAGCAGGATATGGTAAAACTTGAAAGTTTTATTTTGGGTATAGATAGGATATGTATATTACTATTATAAACCCGATCCCATACTTGAAAAAGAATCGAGATAGAGGGATTAATAAGTATTCTCAAATTATAGTATTCAGTAATGAATTACCAATTTTCCTTTTAAAAAAAACAAGTTACAAATATATTCAAAATAAAACATCACAAAGCTACATATTCATATGGAATAGGATGACATATGTGAAAGGTTAGTATTTATAATATTGACTTAAATACTGATCATCCACTATTATGATATATTCAAATAATTAGATCCCAATGCTAATTTAAATAATTAGATTACAAATCTCTGGTGTGATTTTCACATATAGCTATTCTACATAATGGGGAAGAGCATTAATGCCTAGCAAAGCAAAGGCTTTTACCACATTCAACAAATTTATAATAAACTAGGTCCATTTCCATTACAAGGCTTTCTCTCAAATGAACTTTCACCATCACCTCAATCAACTTTTAATAACTGCACGTTTAATGTGCCAAAATGAGTTGGGAATTCGACTATGCACCGAGAAACAAAGTTATCTATAAAAGGAAACAATGTCTGCTGCTAGTTCTGATGTTTCCATAAAATCCATAAGATCATCCCCCATCAGGGGACGAATCATAGATTTTGTTTCAGGAGAGCCCCAGCTTCGAGTACACATCAATGCATTCATCAGTTCTGGCTGTTAGGAAGCCATTCGATGACTAATTTCTCTATCAACAGTGTAATATGCTTCAAATGAAGTCACAACAGAGACAGGAATGGCCAAAAGGTCTCTAGCCATCCTTGCTAGAATAGGATAACTTCGGGCTTGTGGCTTTCCACCAATTCAATGTGTCAAAATCCTGGCTCCAGGGCAACACTTCGTCTTCCAAATAGAGTTCCGGCTCTGACTTTAGAGGGTTAGTATTAGGTTCTTCAACAAATTGCTGGCAATTTTGAAGTAAACCAGAATTATCATCAGAAACTTCCATGGAAGTACCCTCTCCTGAGTTCAGAGAAGTTGAATCGATCATGGGATTCCTACTTTGAGAGAGATTAGTAAGATAATCATCATAAAGACGTTGAATGCTTGTTAAAACAGCAGATGGATCCAGGCGGCAATCGTTTCCACCATTTCCACCATGCTCTATCATCATTTCAACAGTAGATCGATCCAAGTGGCCATCATTTGCACCATGATTCGCCAAAGAGGCCTCTAGGTATTTCATGTTGCATGAGGATCCATCACTTTAGCCATTGCCAAAACCAAGAACATATGTTTCAAATACTTGTCCAGTTTCTCAAGCATTTTCTTAGCTAGAGGGCTAACAAAGTTGTCAGAGCCAACATATGCCTGAGCAAGACTTGTGCAAACCTCATAAAGACTGTGAAGATAGATGTTTGCAGTAGGTTGTTTTGCTTCAAAGATAGCTTTTGCAGCATTGTACAAGCTCTCTAAAAGTTTACAAACACCTTCAACTTTTTTCCACTCATCAGCAGAACATTAGTCATAATTCTCATACTCTTGTTTGTTCCATTCCCTCTTGGCCTCAAACTCTAAAGCCTTCTTTAGCATTGTGTATGCAATAATCCAAATATAAGTTGGTCTTCCAAAATTCATAAATTCATCAACCTTGACCATAGTTTTAGATATCTCCTTGAATGCATCATTATCCATTAATGTGAAGACATCAACGCAACAATACAAACGAAACAGCTGACCACCAAATAGAAGATTCCTCTTTTGTTGCACAAAATCTTTAATGTCGTCAATTCCTTCATCAGTAGAAGAACAGTTTTCCAAAGTAATATTAGATATTTTGTGGCCAATGTCGAAGTCAATTATACACTTCAGAATGGCTCCATCTAAGCAATTATCATCAAATGGCCTATTAATAGGCCTAAAACTCATTACCCAATTTCTCATATTCCAATCATCATCAATGAAATGTGCTTTCAAGCACAAGTACTCACCAGCTGATGGGCGCCTTAAAACATCTGCAGAAAGGCTAATTTGTCCATCCCAATTTCTCAGGACCCTTTTAGCTCTTTCCTTCCAATCCCCATAAATGTTAAGGCACTCAGCTCGTGGAGCATCAATAGTCGCACTTTTAAACATTGGATAACTCTTTCGGATCACTCGAATGCCCATACTATCCTCTGGTAAAATATCTCCTACGCAGGTCAACACTGCCAGAGCCCTGGAAGCTTCTTTTTCTTCATAATTAACAAAACCATTATTGATACTCTCAGAATCTGAACCCGATTCAGAAGAATAATAATCATCACCAAAGCTGCAAACACAACATTCAAGCCCGCAAGCATCGCAGTTCATTTCGATTTCATCATCGCCACCCTTAGCATTATCTCTAGACATATCTAACAAGAAAAATCAGACCCTGAACTAAAAGCTTAACAAGATAAGTCGAACCAAAAAACAACCACAAACTGAATATAGAGAAAACAAGAACATAGAAGAAATAATAACATAAGCATGCAATTGATATAGCAAACATCAACAAAGATAGATGTGGGTTCCAATTGCTTCACAATAATGACTATAACTTAATTTCTTTAATTCGCTCGATTGCTTCTCTGGGTATAGAATTCAACTTTCTTTTAGACATTTCAACAAACAGCAGGCAGGCTAGGCAATTTTACAAGAGTAGAATCAATCAATGAAAAAAAGAACCTGATTAGAAGAATTGAAGCAGCGGAAACCGAGGAGGTTTAACTATACGGTTTAACTTTAAATTGAGTGGATTAATCAGGGACCATTATGGGAGATGTGTGGTCGGTTACACGACTCGGTTGGGTATAAGTTCATCCATGGAGGCAGAATTACAGGCTCTATGCTTCGGTTTAAATTTTGCTTGGGAGATGAGTATCGAAAGCTGGAGGTGGAAATGGATTGTTTAGTTTCTAAGCAGTTTATTTCCTCCAAGATTGACACTCACCTCCGGTTCACGAATGTTCAATTGCGTATCCGGAACCTTCTTCACCGCCCATGGCTGATTGTCATTAGATATTGCTTTAGGGAAGCTAACCAGGCTATGGATATTCTTGCAAACCTTGCTGTGTTTGGTAATATATATAGCTTTGTGCTCCAGGACCCTCCAATGGAAGTTCTTGAAGTTCTGAGATGGGACATGCAGGGCGTGGCACGCGCACGCATTGTGGGGCTTTCTTAAGTTTGTTTTGCTTTCTTTGTGGTGTTTATTCCCTTCCCTTTATCCAAAAAAAAAATAAAAATATGAGTGGATATATTTTTTAAGATTTGCAAATAATTAATCCAGTTTCATTGTCCTTGAGTAACGGTTTTTATGGTTTGATTTGAAGATTTACAATTCAAATTTGTTCCATTTAGTTTAATTTGGAAAATGTATTTATCATTATAAGTGGATTGAGATTCACAGATAAAAATAAATAAATAAAATAATGAAAAATAATAATAAAGTTCTTGAGTTTTGGTCTAATTAACACTTGAGGACTTTATTTTTCAGAAAGTAATAACGAAGTCTTTAAATTTTAATTTCATCAACATTTTGATTCTTTCACCCAAAATACTCATATTTAACGGTTAAATCAATATATAAAAATAAAAATATCCTTATGTATTTCATGACCATTGAACTTCAGGCTTGAAGCTCTCTTTCTCATGTCCTCGCCAGTGCCATAACAGAGATTTGCAACAAAAAATACAACGGCCTTCGCCACTGCTTCACCAGCACCACTCCACCATATATAACAAAAGTCTCTTTTATTAGTCCAAAAGCTCCAACACTACTCTTTACATATATATATATATATACACACAATTTTTTTTTTTCGGTATTCATTATTATCCAAGAAAATTACATGAATTTAAAGTAGAAAAGCGAATGTTCAAAACTACAGAAGTAAAAAAAAAGCAACAGATAAATAAAAAATCAAATATACATAAATTAGAGGATAAAGAGAAGAAGAAGATGGCAGAAGAGAGAGAAAAGGAAGTTGTTGCTAAGCAAAAAGAGTGGAGTTAAAAAGTTAATAGAGAGTAATAGGGTGTTTATTGAAATTTCAATTTTCTCTCTCTCTTTAAACTTATTTAAATTGTTAAAAGTAATGAGAAAATAATGTAATTTTAGATGAAAGAATTAAGCTATTAACAAAATTAAAATTTAAGGACTTCATTATTGTATTCTGAAGAGTGAGGTTCTTATGTGTTAATTAGGCCAAAGTTTAGGAACCTGATTATTTTTTTCCCTAAAATAAATTATTCCATCCGTTCAAGATTTTATATCAAGATTAATAAAATAATTAATTTTTTTAAAATTATAATAATATTAAAAATAATTCGAATTATCTTTTATCTCATAAATTTTTAAAATAATATCTTGTATGTTTTAAGATAAAATAATTATTAATAAAATATTAAACCGGGGGAAATAGCGGTCCCCAAATTATATTTAGGGAAAATTATTATTTCATCCCTGAGTTTTTACCAAATTAATAACTTCGTTAATGTATTTTGGTCAAATTATTCGGACGTCCCTAAGGTTTGGTTCCGTCTAACAATCTAGTCCTTCCGTCCAAAAAAGGCTGATTTTCTGTTAATTTTACATTAAAATGACAAAAATAGCCTTAGGAAAAATTATTATTTCATCCCTGAGTTTTTACCAAATTAATAACTTCGTTCATGTATTTTGGTCAAATTATTCGGACGTCTTTAAGGTTTGGTTCCGTCCAACAATCTAGTCCTTCTGTTCAAAAATAGCTGATTTTCCATTAATTTTACATTAAAATGACAAAAAAAGCCTTATTGTGGGACCCACAAAATAATAAAAATCAAATTTAGAAAATCTTAAAATCCTCTCTTCAAGTTGCAAAAGCAACGGCCTCCCTCCTATCCTCTCTAGTTAATTTTTCGACCTCTAAACAGTTGGCGTAAGGTGATTGTCAAACCTTCAGCCGCTGTTAATCACATCATTGGCCTTCATTCCACTAGTCGAAGCCTTTACAATGCCAGTCGAGGCTCTCCTTCTTGCAGTGCCACCATGCCTTCCAATCTGCTTTTTGCGAGTTCCAGCGACATGAGTGGTAGTAACAAGGATGTTGAGAGGCACCTTTCGACACCGACCTTGCATGGCCCTTCAGAGACATACCCGGCCCCAGCCGCGAATGATATTCGAGATACTGTATATGATCTGCGTTGTCATCGAGATCTAGTTTTGCAACAATCAAAGGCGTAGTGGTCTAGTATTTATTAATATTTTGAAAATTACAAACTACTTATCAATTAATTCTAGTTATGTCTCTTGCATTTGTTTTTTTTAGCAATGGCTTTTGGGCAATTTATATAATTGCCAGTAGTTTCATGGTATTTTTTCTGTTGTGTTTTCGTTTTCCATTTGGTGAGTCAAGAAATTGCAGTAGCACAAATGCATTGAAGTTGAACCCCAAAGAAGACTATAACTAGACATTCCTCTTTTTTCAACTATTATTAATTGTTTTCTTTGTTTTTCTCCCTTTTTTAGTTTTTTTTTTTTTTTTTTTTTTTTTTTTTTTACACACAAGAAAATCATTGATTCAAGAATCCAAATTTGCAATAGAAGAGGCAGATTGCTGTGATGACTCGATGATTGTTGGACATATGGTAGTTTTGTTAGAAGCACTCATGGATTTTAGTCTCTAGTTTCATACTCTATTGATTATTAGCTATGTGGCTGTGTTGCCTTTGAAATTGATAAGCCTTCTTCATTTAGCATTGGTTGAATTTGGACTTAACTTCTAATTAGCAAGGAAGAAGCGCAAAAGAATATGTAACCATTTGTATTTTGTGGTTCCCACAATAAGAGTTTTTTTTTGTCTTTTCAATGTAAAATTAACAGAAAATCAGTCCTTTTTGGACGGAAGGACTGAATTGTTGGACGGAACCAAACCTTAAGGACGTCCGAATAATTTGACCAAAATACATGAACGAAGTTATTAATTTGATAAAAATTCAGGGATGAAATAACTAAGGGTTTTTTTGTCATTTTAATGTAAAATTAACGGAAAATCAGCTCTTTTTGGACGGAAGGACTAGATTGTTAGACGGAACCAAACTTTAGGGACGTCCGAATAATTTAACTAAAATACATGAACGAAATTATTAATTTGATAAAAATTTAGGGATGAAATAATAATTTTCCCATGTATTTATTTGTGGGATCTACCTTTCATATAAATCTGCGAAAGAGAAAGTAATAGCTTCTATCTCCTCTTAACTGCACCTCTCCTTCCTCGTACGACGACTAAATAAAATTCCAGTGTACCAAAAATAAATAAATATGTTACCAGTAAAAAACAAATTCAAATTATATTTATCTAGTATTTTTTTCTGAGATTTGTGAATCCAAGAAAGGAATCTCTGATCGTTTTCGCGTCTGAGGAGGAGGAGGAGGGAGACAAGTAAAATACCAAAAACTAAATTAATTTGTCTTTTTGAGGAGGGAAGCTTAAATTGTTTCTTTCTGAATTTTTTTTGTATTCCAATTGGAATAAATAACTCGATTTCAGAGAAAGACCAGTGGGAAATTGCTCCATTTTCGTGTTAAAATGGCGGTTTCGATGATGGCACTGAATGCTTGGTTTAAGAAGAAGATCCTCGATCCTTTCTACCTAATTCTTAGCAGGTTTTATCTTTCTCCGATCTTTTACTGTTTTGTTTGAAAATATGTAGATGCGTTAATTTAAAGTTTGATCAACTTAGAATTATTTATGCCTAATGGTTATGTTAATGGATGATTTCTTTTTCTGAATAATATTTCCAGTCTGTTCTCGACATGAAAATTTCAATTGTAGAACAGCTTTTTTTTCGTGGAATAATATCTTTCAAGACACTGATTTTTGCGAACTCTGTAATTTTTGAGTGCTCGAGGGTAGAATTTCTGAACAATTTTTTTTTTTTTTTTCAAATATTCCTTTGGAGTGATATACTACCAATTTCTTGGCAGGTCGGAGTTGGTAAGGCCAGCTTTCTTTTTTCTTTTTATGTTAGGTTGGTAGCTGTTTATTGTCTTTTTTTTGGTTCAGAAAAGTTGTAGGTATAGTAACTAGTTGCTGTTTATGCTTTTTGCAGGGGTACAGAGCCAAAGCAACTGGCATTCTCTGCAGCTCTTGGATTTACTCTGGGAATATTTCCAATATGTGGTATGGAGTTCTTAAACCAGTTGAAATTATTAGTTATTTTTTATTACTTTTTTTAAAAACTGAATTGATTAGAAGTTCCAGAAATATTTGTTGGTCAGGGTAGTGCTCTGTGCCTCATCTTCTTTGTTTCTTGAACAAACATTTTGTCTGGTTTATTTTTTTTCTTTAAATTTTTTTTCCCGATGTTCGCTTTCTGGTGATGGGTTAGTTTCATTGACATGCCTTTCTATGAGCCCTATAGGTAGATATGCTTCAGATTTTCACCAATTTGGATTAGTAGTTAGGTCTGTAAAGAGACTTCATTTTGAATGTGAAATTGATGAGTTGTTCCATTAGAGTTATGAGCAACTCGATTCCAGGATTAAGCTTTTCTTTAAGTCCTTTCCTTGACATTAATCAGGCAACCTATGGAATAAAATCGAAAGTGGAAACGAGGGGGAATAAAAAAGAAAAGTAAGTGCTACTGAAAGGGTTCTTTAATGCTAATTTTGAATCCTTCAAAAAGAAAGATTACATATCATTTCTCTCAAAAGTAAAAACTTGGAAAAGGGATTCCAAACACAGGACAGGACTCATGCTATGCAACAAGGATTTTTGTTAGACTACTTTTTATAAATATATTAATTTTTTATTTTAGTAACAATTGTAGCATTGAAATTTATTGTGGGAGCTTCCACTATTTGTGAGTAGGGAATCTACGGGGCTTATCGGTTTGAAGCTTGATAACTTCCTTTGCCCTGATTTATAATTTCATTTCGGGAATCTATATCGCTGCCACAGTGCTCAGTAGAGACCTTTCTCTCAGCCATTTTTCTGTAAACGTTTGTCTATTCAAAGTGGTTTCTCCTTGAAGTAATTCTGTTTGACATAAATTGAAGAAAATAATTTGCTTGCAATTGGCGTCCAAACACACAGTTCAACAGTAATTTATAATAGCTTTCTAGGATGCAGCTCCTGAGTGCTTGGTTGTTGCACACTTGGTTCAGACGGGGGACAACCATCATAAAAACAGGTAGTTTGCCAAATGGTTGGTCAGGTTCTGTGAAAATGAACAAAAATTACAATTGCATTATAGGGTACTATCTATGTCTCTACTGGCACTCCCAGTTCTAAAGGTTCTTGCTTCTGCACCTTATTTCTTGTTGCAATTGTTATTTTTGACCAACCAATCTGAATTTTTTTGGGCGTTTCTCATTCTACATCATCTAATACGTGAAAATTTTCTTCTTAAATGAACCCCTTAGTAATCCAATTATACAAGACTGGTTTATGAGATGACAGTTCTAGCTGTTGTCTTGAACAATTAGTGCAATTGTCATATGCAAGAGATGGGTGACATTCTTTTTCCGTATTTGGAAAAACATCTGTTACATGACAATAATGGGGACAGTCACAGGCAATAGTATGGATTATGAAGGCGATGATGAAAACTATATAGATTGAAAGTTGCTCCCTCAATCCAGCTTTAGTGGAAAACAGGAATAGAGTTCCTGAGAAAAAATGGCTATTAGCTGTATATTATGCTGGTAAAAATTTTCCATAAAGCAGATATGAATCTGTTGGAGTATTGTGCAATTGCAAATTAAATAAATATGCCATCACAAATTGTGATGTATAAGCTGGATGTCATACAAGACCCTAAGCAATTGTGATAGTTTATAGCATGAATTTTTTTTTTTTGGGATTCCTTATTTTCTGCATTAGGACTTTTAGGTGCTTGTCTTTGATTGTCAGTGGCAATTTTAAGTGGTTGTGCGGATTGGCCAATACTAGTAATTACTACTGCTTGTTTTATAAACATTCTAATTCTTTGGGAAGATAAGACTTACTACATACAACTAGAATTTCTTGAATATGCTGACGTTGTCATTCTCAGGGGTCACTGTTCTGCTGTGTGCGATGGCTATTGCATTGCTTGGGCCTCTTTCCCATGCTCCAACTGTGATGTTAGCTAATTTCATTGCAACTCCTATAGAGTTGAGGTACTTTCTGCTTCTACATCATTGTTGCTGACTTATCTTTATTATGATGGATGTTGAAGATGAGTTTTCATTTTTTGATTTACAAAACTGAAGAGATGTTTTGAAAATATGATAGTATTTGATGCTGGCACAGCTTAATTTTCTTTGACATTTTTCCAATTTGTTAAAATTTTTAACTGTGGTGTTCAAGCATGTCCACGTAGTACCTCATGCACACCTCACCAAGTTCATTTTCCTATACTGAATCAATTTTTGCTTTCAAGTCTTGTGGTACCCTTCTTGCGCTTTGGTGAAGTCATCACTGGTGGATCTCATTTTCCATTGACATCTGATGCTTTGAAGAAGGTTTTGACTGGCCAAGCTTCTCACGATGTCTTAATAAGCATTGCCCATGCAGTAAGTAGCCAAGTTGAGACATTTAAAATCCATTCACTTGCTTTATCTCAAATGTGCATCTTCTGTATTCAAATCTGCTTCCTGTTTGTGTCATTTATTTATTTTATTTGAACTATCCTCTTCTTCCCTCTCCTTATCTAAAGCAAATGCAACCAAACCACTGACTTGTCATTTGTGTAAACTGCACCTTAGAATCAGGAACTGAATTAATCAATCCAGACAATTTGAAGAATAATATTAGAACTAAATATTTGACCCCTTAAGGAACTGTTGGTGGCAGTGGCAGTGGTAATGCAGAAGATGGCTCTAATATTTTGGATTAAATGGTTGTGTATATGGAAAACGACGGATGGTTGATAAGTAGACTAAAAGATATGTCTTTTACGTTTTATAAATCGGAAGGCATATAGAGTAACCGTTATAGTTGATACAAATTCTGTTCAGCTGATGAAGATTTTAAGGAATCGATAAATTGGATGAGGTTGCATACCAAATACATTTTTAATATTTTTCTGTTATAGAATCAGGAAGCAATGTGCAATGAGCAAAGAGTTCAGATTTCCATGCAAATTGAAAGTGTGCAAGGAGATCAAAAGAGAATAAGGAGACTAGATCTATTAGAAAAATAAGAAAATAGAAATCTCAGGAGCACAATATTCGTGTGATTTGGTCATGCTTCTTTCAAATCCCTGTATTTCATCTCTTTTGAAACAAGTAAACTGAACTTTAGGTTGCAACCCGTGTTGCTAGCAGAGCGCCTTTATTACCAGATCCATGAACATAGTTTCTGATGCTGAATAAGGCATTATCACAAACATAAGAAATACTCCCTTGCTAACAGACAGACAATAAGGTCAGATATTATTCCAATCTGAGTATATGGGCTTTGTTACTATTATCTTCCTTTTCATCATCAAGTTCCTAGTCAAAGCATAGAGGCTAAATTACAAGGCTCTTTTGTAGGCACTCAAGCATGATAAAAATTCTTTAGAGATGTCACGACACTACTGAAAATCTCTTGTTCCTATTTGCTTTAATACGATTGTCATTAATCCGGATATTTATTCATTCTAATGAACATTCTGGTTAATAATGCATTGGCCTTGCAGCTATTGGGATGGCTAGTTGCAGCACCGTTTATTTTGGCGGTACTCAGCATACTATTTTTTCCGTTTTTCATGGTATTAGTTCGCAAGTTCACCTCTGTTCCATTGAGCCCAAGTAGTAAATCATCCAATTCATTTACAGAAATCAAGCTTAAGGTAAGAGATGTTTGATTAACATTTTCTAAGCATCCAATTCCTTTGATCATCATCTTCCTCAGAAGGAAAATCAGCAATTAACGTAATGATAAGGCATGTACATAAACCTTGAACATTTTTTTTTTTCTGTATATAAATGTTATGTTGTTGTATTCCATTTGATCCTTTATATGCTGTTATGAAATTATGATTTCTTCAATATCATCAAAGGGATTTATTTAAAATGTCATGAACAATGTAGATGAGCATGTTGATATAAACTTTAAAAGCATCTTGGTGGTGAAGGCGTGGGGCTTTCCTTTTTGGTTTAATATTTCTGTGTTTCAATTTAGTGGAGTTACAAATAGCATATGTAATTAGAAAGAATTGAATAGTTTTGCAATCTTTAATCTTTTCAAATAATTATTAAAAAATGTATCATCAAATTTGTATTTTGATCATATAATAATTTGTTAATATTCTAAAAATTTAGTTGATGGGTATAATAGTGCACAAATGGATAATATAATATATTTATTGTATGTACAAAAATAATTTTCAATATAGTACCCTCATCTATGTGCAAAAAAACAAAAAAAAAAGAAAAAGAAAATGTAAAATATCGTATAAATAATTTCTGAAAATTAAAGTTCAGTGAGAGAATTGTTTTTTTTTTTTTTTTTTTAGTTAGATCAGTAACAATCCTACTTTTTAGGAGGAAAATAAAAATTTTAATAAGATCAATAACATAAACTACTTAAAATTTATATATAATATTTATAATTTATAAATTCAGTGGGTCACTTGTACAGCTAAATAGAAGTTAGCTTCTCACCTGAGGTATACTAGAAGTGGAGATCAAAATTAGCATTGCCATAAGGATAAGAATCAATGCTCACCAATAAAAATATAATTTGGCTACACATCAACAAATAAATAATTCATTTGTAGTTTAGACTATGATTTGCTATAATATTGTTATAAAAGATATTTATGTTATCTATAATATAAAGTCAGTGACATGAATTAGACCTTGTTAAATTTATTAGAGAGAATAAAAAATGAAACCCATGTTGGAATGATAAGATAAGATAAAAAAAAAAATTTAAAAGAAAAAATCTCATCGAGGTGAATGTAAAATTTAGGCAATAGGTGTTGGTAGAATATTAGTGTTTAGAGCTCAAGAGAGCGAATTAATTGAAACATTATTTGCTTTAACAATATTAATAAAATATCTAAGATAGCTTGATTCTGTAGTTAAGCGCATTACATTTTATTTTAGTGATTTCAAAATCGAGTCGTAAAATCAATATTTTGAAAAGAACTTTTAATATAATCGTTCTTGGTATTGAAAATGATTAGTCTTTCATCTTATTATTAAATGAAAGATAAAAATAATAATAATAATAATAATAATAATAATAATAATAATAAAATAGCTGACAAAATGATCTATTATTACTAAAATAAATAACATCTGTTAAATAGCAAATTTTACCAAATATTAGGAAACATATTTGCCATATACATGTATTGTGCTAATATACATCTCAATCAAATAAAATGATTTTAATCTAAGTAGGTTGCAATTAGATGAGGATGGCATGAAAAGACTTATTGGGAAGATGGAAGCATGTTACCTGCCTAATAAAACAATAGTGTGGATGACAGCTGGTGTGTTGAATTGCAAATATCAATAACTTCTTTTACCTAAAAGAATATCCCATAAAAATATCCTCTCAGCTAAGAAATTAAAAATAAACAAGAAAAGTATCAGTTTTTATTTTTTTTTAATATTTGCACAAAATATCTAGGCTGGTGTCCATTTTAACAGTTCACATATTTAATTAATCTCTACTCGTGCCCAAAGGATAAGGGACTATTTCAATAATTTATTTTTAAAACTGTTTTATATTCTCTTAAAAATAATTATAATCTTAATTTGAAGGGTAGTTCAGTAACAAAAACTATTTAAAAGAATTAAAAAATCTATGAAATTAAGAATTTCAACCTCTCTCACCCAAAATTATATAAAGAATTATGCCATACATATAAAGGTAAAAATAAAAAAAATAATAATTTGTCCAAATCATTATAAACACGTTTATGAACTAAATTAATAAAATAAATAAATTGGCAATAATTTTAAAATTTTTATTTTAATTGATTTCATCCATAAATAAGTATATGGATCTTAGCTAGTCAAGTCTTATAAATAATAATAATAATAATAATAATAATAATAATAATAATAATAATAATAATAATAATAACTTAATAGAAACACATGATCCTTGAGATCATTAAATTATGGAATGTGGGAAAATAAAATGCACAGACAAATTTGAGGAAGGAGGCGTTTGATTAGATAAGGACTATGTTTTGCTACAAATAATCTCCGCATAAAAATCTTAAAGATATGGACTTTAACATATTTTATTTAACTAATTAAAACATTTAATTTGTCAACTAAGCTAAGGATTGGAAGCCTATCATTTTACATATTAATATTATATTATTCCTCGAAAACAACTTTACTTTGCTCTCATACGACCAATTTTTGTATTTTGTTTTTTTCTAAGTCATGAAAGTTTTTATAAGTCCAGATAATACTGTTGGCTAAACAACAGGTAATAGTTTTCTCTTATCTCATCAAATTGGTGAAAATAACTATAATCAAAATGATTTCAACTCTAAACCTCTTACTTTTTATATAAATGAGAAGATCAATTAAATCATAACCCGATTGATATTATGGATATTTTAAATCATTAATAAATAATACCGAGAAACGTTGATTATTGGTATTTCTATTCGTGGGATTCAGCATGAAGGAGAAAAACTAAAAAAGAAATAACAAGAAATTAAAAAATGAAAACAAATTCTGCTTGCAAATAAATGAATGTTATAAAATGAGTGGATGTTTTATATGGGCAAAAAGTCTGTATTCTTAATTATTCCGAACGTGTAGGTTTCTATTAGGAGTTTCAAAGGTATTTGCTGTTCTTACTAAATTCAGATATCTAAATATAAAATTCACAAGTTCTAAATGAGCACTACATAAAAATGTTAGGGTACAATGAATCTAGACATCTTTAAAAGGTGTAAGTAATTAGGGTTTGTGAATCTAGACATCCATAAGATGATGATGTAATTTCACCAAATGAGTACAACGGTAACTAATTTTTAAAACTTGAATCAAATAATTTGTTTAAAATATTTGGATATAATTCTAATTTCAGAAAAAAAAATTAGTTATGCCCTATTAACTGATGCTACTGTGCATATATAGTAGCTGATGATATTTAAGAACCAATATCATCCACATGCTTTGAAACAATCAGACATTTGTTTCCATTAAATATTAATTATTTTAGCAATTATTTATTTGGATTTATTATTTTAATTGATAATATTAATTAGTCTATGTTTTAATTAAATTTGGTGAAAACAAACGGATTATAGTTTTATGGTTTTTCTATTATTGCAAAGCTATTGTGATATTTTAATTCCATGATTGAAACCAGTTGTGATGAAATTGCAAATTGTTTTATGTTTTGATTTTTTGAATATTAGACAACCGTTTGCCGCAATGGTATGTCTATATGGATATAAATGTTGTCTCCTTGATGATTAAATTATTTATTATGATTTTATTATCTAATATAATTAGATTCATGACATTAAATCTTATGGATATTGAATTTAGAACTCTAGGTATCATGAGCACGAATTATTCATTATCGATATTAGATGTTATGTGTCTTTGAAGATACAATAGAGGATATAAATTAAGAATTTAATTGAAATATTTTGAAAGGTAATAATACTCTTCTATTGAATATTTGAAAAATTAAATATTTATTTGTTATTTGGAATGGTTTGAAAAAAAGATAAAATTACCAAAGATTCATCATAAATGGATGCATTTATTGATCGACTTCTCTCTTCAATACAGGTAGTTTCCCTTCATAAATTCCAGCGTTGGGTTTAGTTTTGTGAATCCACCATGAACGGCAGCCTCAAGGTGACTGTCGAGGCTGTTTCCAAGAAAAAGAGCCACTAATTCAATAAACTAAAGATAGATTTGGGTTCTAGATGGAAATTCGAGTTTGGGGATTGTTGGATCATTCAATTCCAACGAGAAATGAGTTTTCGGCCACCATGGACGGTAGCGACGATAGCAATCTGGCCACTGTGGATGGCAGAGCTCCAGCAAGACACCTGGGAGGTAGAGTGTTGTATTTTGGGCGTTGAATTTGAATCCGAACTCTAAATCGAGATTGGTGTATTTTAAGATTCAATTGTTTAATTTTAGTACAAATTCAAATTGGGAAATTAATTTAGTAGTTTGTTAAATTGGATTGATAAAAAATAAAAGATTAAATGAATAATAGCACAAATTGAATTATCAGTTTATTAATGAAATTGATTAACTTTTGTAAATTGTTAATTAAGTGACAAGATTGATTAGTTGTAAAAATTTAAAATAGAGAGAGAGAGCTAAATTGATAATGAGTAAATAAGATATAATATAAGTATTGATAATGTGATTGAAAAATATTGAAAATGACGGATGAGAATTGTTATGAAATTGTCTGAAGGCTGGGCTTTGAGTATTGTGTTGTAAAGATTTGTGAAATTCAAATAATAAAGGTAATGCTGCTAAATTTTCTTTGACAAAAAGAGAAATTATTCAAAAATTAAGCTTGTGTAGAAATAACAAGTAATATTATTTATTAAGGAAGTAAATTTTAAAGAATAAATTAATTTAGTAAATACGAAATTTAATTGTATTTAATTGAATCCAAAGAAGTATTGGAAAATGAAATTTTAAATAAGTTAAAGCATATATTTTGAATGCTATATAAAAAGGAGTTATCAAATATTTATTATAAATAAAATATAGTTTTTAGATAAATCAAGTATAGGTAAAGAATATAAAAGAAAACAAAAGTGAATATATGTATATTTATATACATTTGATTTTAGTAAATGAAATAAGTATTTATTTTAATTGAAATTTAAAAGATTAGTTAATAAATTGGTTTGAAAAATAAAATGCGTTTTACAAATGAAAACTAAATTTAATTAAGGGATTTTGATATGTGAATCTAAGCAAAGCTAATAATTCTTTTATTTATTAAAGAAAATAAGTGAAATTAGATAAATGCTCAAGAAATATAGAATTGATATAATGAATAAATCCATAAAAGATTTGAATTGATGGAACTGATTAAAAATATAAGTTTATGATATGTAATGAAAAGAAATACAATTATAAACTAAAAGAAAATAAGAATAATATGAATATAACATCAGTATAGAATTGAAACAAATAATTAAAATAAATTGTATAATTTGTTTATAAATTGAGATAAACCGCAGAAGTGGATTAGAGTCAATAAATAAAAAAGCAAAGCTAATGTAGCCTTCTAATTCAGGTTAGTGCAATACTAGCTTTTTATTTGACTAAATTAAATATTCTTAATTTCAGATATTTTATACAGTGATATTTTATTAAATAAGTTATTGATATGCTATGTTTATGGATTTTTAAAGAAAAGAGATGTTATTTGATATAATATAAGATTTAAATAATTCTTATGAATTAATTGATATTCTATTTTATGAAAAGGATGATTATTAGTCACTTATTAATTAATGTTTGAATAGTCGCTATGATTGGATATTTTTAGCAATATTATGAAATGAAATATTGCCCAATATGGTTTTGGCATTGAAATATGAATGAAATGATTTATAGTCTCACAACAATTGATAAACATGGTTATTGCTTTCAAATATTATTTTATTTGTTGAAGTTGATATAGTTATTACACTTCTGGTATCATTTCATTTGTTGAAAGTGATATTGTGATTGATATTGCTCCCTTCAAGTGAGATTGTAGATGGCTCCATCTATAATGAGATTGTAGACAGGCTCTCTCTTCTATTAAGATAAAAATCATAGATTGAGATTGTAGACAGACGGATTTAGATGTGCACACTAAGTGTGATAGCCTTTCGAATTGAGTCTATCTAGATTGCTGACACTAATTGAAATATTATTGAATCACTGATGAATGTTTTATAGAAATGATATTGATGATATTCTATCAATTCATATGGGCAACTATCGGATTTTACTAAAGGAGAAATATAGGCGGACCGAATCCGTCAAGCCCGAATGGGGTGGGCTCCCTGAGTGCACTTGACACAAGGATCATAGATTATTTTTCAAAAATTATTTTAATGCATGCTTTGGGGAGAGTATGATCCTTGTTTATAATGGGTGACCATATGGATTAATATCCACTCTTTGATTAGTTGAGTTGTTGTGATTTATTTGATAAGTGTTCACTCATGCTTGCTTGTTCATTCATAAATAGCTGAAGGGCTACTGATTAAATAACATGATTATCATATGTATAACTGTGTGGGGTGAGAGGGTTATTTTATAGAGTTTGGCACTCATCCTTGCCTCCCTATTTTTTTTTTTTTCAGGTATTAAGAGGAAAGAAAAAACTTATGGACCCAATTAAACTGTAGTACAAATAAAGTAAAACGACGATAGATGTTTTAAATACGTCAATATAATGGACGTTAATTTTATAGAGTTTCGTAGTTGTAGTCCAAGATGAGTGTAAATGTGTAATAGAAATTTATATTTTAATGACAAATAATTCGTACTCTTGACTCGTTTATGAGCCATTAGATTAAGTTTGCTATGAAATTAATGTTTTTGGGCCGATAATACAATTTTAAGTAGAGTACGGATTTAATCAAGTTAGGCTTATTACGGGTTTTGGTGGTCTTAAGCCTACCCAAGCCTTAGTGCCGGTCCGGCCCAAGAAATGGGTCGTGACACTCAGGTATCTGAAATAAATGAAAATTATAAGATTTTGTAAATTATGTCATGTCAAAACAAGATGAAATCAATATAAAAAGAACTGTCAATGATATTTATATAATATAGCACTTGAAATTACGAAAAATAATGAAGATCTTAAATTTAGTCTATTGAAAAATATAGATATAGAATTAATTGGCCAAAATAGAATGATGCATGTGACATTTAATTTATATCAAAAGTAAATTTTGAAATTTTAGTATGGACATCAAGAGATGTCAAGCCAATAGACCATAAATATATATTTGTACGAAATTATGATGGGGTCATGAGATATGAAGCAAACTTGTTGCATAAGTTTTTGGCAAATAACTACCATTGATTATGAAGATAAATATCCTTATATGGTAGATGCAATTATTTAATTAGTATAACAAATTATGAAAATTCAATATGCATCTAATGAGTTAATACTTGCCTATTTATATGCTATTTTTTATGGATATTTATTATGAAAATCCCTAAAGAATTCTAATTGCTTGAAACATAAAGTTAAATTATCGATAAAATTCATTATAGAGCTCTATATAGATTATTGGATAATCATATCCACGAAATACTGAAAAAATAGTTAAGTAAGCAAATCGAGACCTCAAGAACTATATTTAAAATTTCTATATAGATTAAAAAAATCTCAATACATATGGTATAATTGCCTTAATGATGTTTATGGTTAAGAAAATATTATATTATTGAATAATGAAATTAGTCAAGCGATGGTATCGTTAATGTTTATACAAGTTTTGAAGAATTGATGTACAAAATTGGATTGTACCAAGAGCTCAAGATTTATCTTCATGAGAGGGAATAAATACGCATTGTACTCTTTTTTCTTTTAATGAAGGTTTTGTCCCGTTGCATTTTTCTGGTAAAAATTTTTAATGAGGCAGTATTTCAATGTGTATTTTTAAAAAGAATAATGTATTATTTTCTATTCACGAATAATTTTTTTCCGCGGGATTTTTTTTAATAGATTCTACAAGACAAATTCTTTGAAGAATGGACATTTAAAGGAAAGTGTTATAAAATAAGTGGGTGTCCTATGTGGGCCAAAAATCTATATTTTAATTATTTCAGACTTTATCTTTCTGATTTGTATAGAGTTCTATTAGGATTTCACTTATATAATTGTGTATATATATATATATATATATATAGTTTCTCATGAATAATAGATACACTTTTATATTCTCTCATATTTTGCTTTATATTGCTTCTCTTTCTCTCTCTAATTTTATATTATTTTATAACAATTATGGAAATGTACCTTTAGAGTAATCATAACAATTCAATAAAAATAAAATATGATAAAATCGGTAAATAAATTAAATTTTAAAGTTAAAAATAAAAATGAAAAAAGAAAGGATAGAAATGTAAAGAATGAAATAATTTCACGTTTAATAAGTGTTTTTTCATATTAAAATTAATTTTTGAAAATAATAGGATTAATATGTTGATTTCCATATGATTCATAGTCAAATAATTGTTCCTTTCAACTATATAATTATCGGAAACTTTCTTCTCCTCCTGGTCTTTTTTTTTTTTTTGGGCATATATCAATTTTTAAGGTTGAGTATACTATCAATTCGATTGGTTTGAGTAAAATATTTAATCAAAATGAATTAGCATAAATTTATTTTAATTTAATTAAATTTAACTGAATTAATTTTTTAACTGAACTTAATCGAACTGTTTTGATCAAATTAATTTTCATTATTAATCAAATTCAAGTTAAAGAAAATAAAAATTTAATTAATCAATCAAAATTAACAGAAATTTATGATTAATTGACTCTAATTAAAATAAAAATTAATCGAAATTATTAATCATTATATAATCAAAATGAAAAATTAAAAAATTTTTAATTTTTAATTTTATTATCTACTTAATTATAACAATAAAATTTTGAAAGTCAATTAATTTAATTAGATTAAGATTTAATCAATCACTAACATAGAAATTTTAATCGAATATTTGTTTACCCAATCTAATTTAACTGATTTGACGGACCGGACCTTAATGCTCACTTCTACCAATTTCTTTTATGTCGTTAGATTTGTCTTCTTCTATTACCTCCCTTATTTTTCACTTCACCTCGTCAAAGGCTGAAAACGTTTCTTCTATAGTTAGAGATATTTTTCTTAAAAAATACCAAGCAGTGAATTATAAATCATCACCGGCCTTAACTTAATCTCTTAACTGTCTGTACTGATCTTTCTTCCTTTCTTTCTTTCTTGCAGAACTCAAAGGGCATTTCCATTTCTCTTTCTCTCTTTATTTCACAGCTTTTCTTTTTCTTTGATCTAATTTATACCTTTCATTGCTTCATTCTCTTGGCCCATAGCAGAAGAAAGTTTGGACTTCTTTTTTCCTATTTGGGTGTTTTACTATTTTCTAATATTCCCATTTTTTAAAGTTGTTTTCTTATATTTTTCACTTTTTTCTCATCTGGGTCTTCCTTCAAAATACTTGCATTATCTTTGTAGTTTCTACCATTCAACAATACAAACTGTTGCTAGCTGCAGACACTATAAAATTACCTCTCTCTCTCTTTCTCAATTTGACTTTTTTTCATTTGGCATATTCTCTTCAGATCAATTTCTTGGAAAGTTTCATTTCTAATCTAGGTGTTTTTTTTATTTTTTATTTTTATAGAACTTACATTTTTCATTTGGGATTTTAATTTTATGTTCAATAATTTATGGGATCTGTGACTCCTGCTGTATATTATTGGTAATGTCTCATTCCAAATCAGAGCCTCCTAGTTGTTGCTCAACATTGTCTTCTTCTTCTTCTTCTTCAGCTTCTACTGAACTGAAGCTATACCAAGCTTTCATCTTTTCTGTGCCAATTTTCTTCACTTTCATTCTCCTTTTATTGTTCTACTTGTTCTATCTTCGCCGTAGAAGGGTTGATTGGGCCTCTCTTCGAATGCGAGCTAATGTACCAGACAACAATGATATCATTAGAGTAAGATCTTGACTTTAACAGCTTTTTTTTTTTTTTTTTGCTAAATTAATGTGATATTTTAATAAATTTTTATGTGTTTGTGTTTATGTTTGTATATTTATTGCTTGTGGTTTAGCAGGCTGAATTGGGTTTGAAGAAAGAACTGAGAGAGATGTTACCCATTATTGTATACAAGGAGAGCTTCTCTGTCCGAGAGACACAGTGAGTATAGTTCCCTCGTTTGATTATTTATTTATTTTTAATTGCTACTCGTTTGCATGCTTATTTTGCCTATTGATTATTCTATAAGGTGTGTCTATCTATTTGATGTGGGATTTGAATTTCTACGCTTCCTTGCCAGTTTTTATTTCCATCTCCTTGTTGATTATAACTTTTAGAAGAATTAATTGTATTTCCTTTTTGGATTTCTAGTTGATTATTACGTAGGCTGAATTAGGTTCCTAGAGACTGAAGTTTCCTACATCGTGTTGATAAAAATGTCACTTTGAGTTCTGTTTAAACAAGAGAAACAATTGTTAGAGAAAACACTCTAATAATCTTGGAGGGGAGATTCTAAATATTTCTTTTGGTACATTAAACAAAGTAAATAACAACCTTCTATAAAAGCTAACTTGGAGACTTGACTAGCTGATTGAAGCAGAAAAATTATGAACAAATTCTTTATTTTCTTTCTCATCACAAAAATTTGTTATCTGGAAATATGCACATACCCTTTTGATAATTTTTCCATTGTAATACATCATTTTGTAGTTGAGAATGTTTCCTTGATATTGATGTGACAATTCAATGCCAATGGACTGTTTATAGCAATCTTACTACATAGCTTCTAATGATTTTGTTTATTACGTTTTCCATCAAGTACTATTCATGTTGTGGCATCTCTAATGAAGAATTTCGTCTGGGATTGCTATGGTATAGCTTCATCAATGAAATAGAGTTAGGCAAGACAAACGACTGGAATTTTAGACTAGGGAATAAGTTTTGATTGTAATTGTCAGATCGTGCTGGTTGAGGGATCATATCTGGCATCATCAGATCAAATTCTTTCCATATATTTCTGCTATTTGAACTAATAAGGACTTTTTTTAAGCCTGTTAACTATAAAAAAGTTCCTAACGTTTTTCTATGGTATTATCATTTGCCAATGTTGCAGGAAAAATGATTCTTTGGCCTTGCTCCTAAAACAAATGACTTCTAATGTTTTATTTTTATTTGGATCTTATGAGACCTTTTTTCATCAGAGCCATTATTTATGCGAAAATTATGAAATAGCATATTATTATTAGACAATGCATGGACCTCAAGATAGCTTAACCTGATATAATTGCTACCTGTGTGAAAGGATATATGCCAAATGCTTTATATCTACATTACTGAAGTTGGCTGAGAATCGAAGAATGGTTAGGTTACTTACTATCCCCTCCCTAATCCCTTCCCTACAACACATACACATGCATTGGAGCACATTTATATTTTTTTGGTTATAATTTTTTCTCATTTGCATCATACTTGATCTGATAGATAGTGACAAGTTTATATCAGTTGAATAAAAAATTTTGGTTTATGGAGTATTTCCCATGCTGGATGAAGTTTGACTTTTTTTAAATTAATCCTTGGAAAATATGAGGGCTTGATGACTGTTGAAGTTAGTTTTGTACAACCAAAAGAAAAACTTTGGTTATTTATTTTATGTGAATATTATATTTTGTACATGAACATAATTTTGTGACAGAAGCAATGTTCTTTTCTTGAAAGAAGTATAAGTTCCAAATCTTACCAAGTTAATCGATGTGATTAATTCGTTTAAATTTCCGAACATAACACGTGCATGAATTATGTTTTATGATAGCTGTTGACCCGTTATTATATTAAGTTATCATGAAATAACATTGTTCATGCTTCAGTGGTCTATGTTGACCTAGAGGATGTGAACTTCAACATTAAAATAATGAACTAAGATTTAGTTGGTTGCATTTAGTAACATAATACCAGACTGCACCTTAGTTATTTGAATCCTATGGCAACGAATAAAATTAAGTTTTCTTGGACAGGATCTAAATAATCTAAGTTATCATTAAAATGATAGTTAAACATTAGAAGACTGAATCTCATTTTTATTGATTCAGTTTCTCTTTTAGCTGGTTTCTTTGATGTATAAAACAAGCATAATCCTGATATAGCTTTGTGGTTAAGCATGGACTGGGTTCACAAAATTCCCGAGTTTGTTACAATACACATATACATAATGAATTATGAGGCATAAATACACTATTTTGTCCATCTCATTTTGTTTGCCTGTTATTCCTTTTTTAGATGTCCCAAAATATTTCTAAATTTATACATGTAAACAATTATTTTTCTCATGATAACCTTTATGATCCTTTATTAAATATAAGACTTTTATTAATATTTTAATAAATTAAAGATAAAAAATGGCAACTTTTGTTGACTAAATTCTTAATATGCGTGTTTTGTCAAATCATGCAAACAAAATGAGACAGAGAGAGTATATGACATGCTTGTTTTTTTGGGTTTGAACCTCCAACTTTCTAGACCAAGAGCCATACACTTGACCACTAGACTACTAGGTCTTAGGCAATTTAACAGATAATTTCATACATTGCTTCATAGGATTGTTTCATTTATAAGCTTTTATACTATCTAATGATGTGCTTGCTTTGTGGTTATAGATGCCTGGTATGCTTAGGGGACTACCAAGCAGAGGATAGGCTTCAACAGATGCCAGCTTGTGGCCACACATTTCACATGGAATGCATTGACTGCTGGCTTGCCAATCACAGTACATGCCCTATCTGCCGCCTTTCCCTCATCGCATCTGCTAAAGTTCAGATTGAATCAACAGATGATGATCAAGTAGAAACTGGTCAGGTATTTTTTGTGGTAGGAAATGGTGGTGAAACATCTGTTCTGTCAGGACCAGAGTCTTGTGAAGAATCACAATCTAAAATCCCTGAACCAAGGAATGAAGACTTGAGGACTGTCCATAACACTGTTGAGGAAGACAGAAGAAGTTCTGAATGTGCTGATGAGGGGAGAGAATCTGGAAATGTGAGAAATGAACCAGAAGAGCATGAGAACATCAGAATATTTTCTGGTAAATTGAAATTCTTTTTTTGCCAGCTTAGCATATTTTCTTTGGCTATTCTATTCTGGGAGTTGTTTCCACTCATATTTTTTTATTATTCGACCAATTCAAATTTCACTTTATGACTGTGGTTCCGGAAATTAAAGCCAGAACTGTGTCTTTATATGCGTAATTATATTGGTCCTAATTATGTTAATATGTTTTCTTAACCCCTTGTTTGGCATAAGTAAATTTGAAGTATAGAATTCATTTACAAAGGCTTAAATTTATGTTCCCTTATGTTGAATTCTATAAAATTGAATTTATCAGATTAAAATGAACTTCTTAGTTTTCTAAGTGGCAAAGAGGTGATATCGAACAGGATATAGGAAGGAAATGATAGAGAGAACTGCCCTAGCTAGATAGAGTCTGTATCTTAGAACCGTCTAGATTCTGAAATTTGCCTATACCAAATAAGCCTGAACTTTGGATTCTGGATCACCTATCCAGTCTGCAATGATGTACAAGAGTAGGCCTAAGTTCTTTGTATTTATAGCAAACAATTAAGTCTTATTCTTAATTGGAACAGTGTTAGCAATTTTCAATTATTGAAATCCTTCTCTTTTTCCCTTACTCATTTGCAGCATAATCTCAGACAAGAACTGATTCCATAGAGTCGAAAATGCCTTCATGAATCTATCTATTATCATGCACAAAGCTCTTGAAGCAATGAGTAGCACAAGACCTGAAAGATGATGTTCAAATTGCAATTGAGGTCCTTTTCTTGAAGAAGAGAAGTAATCATATGATCACTGACCGGCGGTTTTGCATCGGGTGCTACTAGAGAATTTGAAAGAATAATAGGTGGGTGATGAGATAGACAAAGGGCATTACATATGGTTGCTACTATATTGCATTACATGTAGGGGATTACATATAGTTGCTGCGATAGGTTGGCTGTATGTACCTTTGTAAATTGCAATTTAGTTGGGAATTGTGCATGTGATGTAGTATAATGTTGAACAAGAAGCGATCGAGTCTTGAAAATACTGTTTTTGACAATTTGGAAGTAGTTGGCTCATGTTAACTGCAGGTTTTAAAGTCTCCCATGTTTTGTATAATTTTTCAACGTTGGATAAATTCAAAGTGTTTGAAGTCAGAGTTGATAGGTTGTATTTTTTTTCTCTTAACAAAAGCAGATTTGTAAACGGGATTTGCATGATAAATTTGTGACCGACATTTTTTAACGACGGAGATCATTTCTGATACTCGTGCTAAGTGAGTTTCCGTGGTAAGTAAGTTTGATTACCGTTAGTTTAGTTTACCCAAATTGATGTGAATTACAAAAATAATCCAATTAGTAAGACTAGATTTGGGTTCACAAAATCGGTCTTACTATATAGTATTCTCTCTGATTCATTTATATAGACATAATTTTCATTTTTAGCGTATTATTTATGTAAACAAAATTATTTAATTTAGACTATGGTCAAAGTAAAAAATCTAAATTTCATTTGATTTGCTTTGTTTAGAGTGCCAACTTTGGAGAAAAATAAGAAAGTGACAAATAAAGTTGAAATATTATATTAAATATAATTGACTAATCAATTCATAGTTGTATTATCTTTCTCTATTGGTTTCAAGTAAAATTGCATGTATTTAAAAATTTTGTATATATTTACTTAACAAAGACTATTGCTTATTTTTTTAATATATAGTTAGAAATAGGAAAGCAGGTAATAATAATATATGTGCAATACTTTACATAAAAACACCTACATTTGCAATATTTGAGCACATATTTTTATTATCTAGGAGATGATTTGAATCAACATTTTATAAAGACAACTAATGCACTTTTTCAACAAAAAGACCATATTTTTTTAATTACTAAATATCATTTATCCTTTAAAGAATATGAAACTACTATGACATGGTAAATTTATTCGCAATAGGATGTTGCACTGTTGTTGCTATTTCATTCACTATTTCTGCATCAACTTGAGTTATCATTCATCTTATGGCAAATATGTTTGCAAGGACCATTCATCCCATTTGTAACTAGTGCACCATTCTTTGCAATAAGCCAAACTCTATAAATTGACCTTTTTGCAATAGACAATGTGTTCACAACTTTTTCAATAGAACGCGAATTTAACACTTCTCCTTGTATTTCAGAAAAAAACATGTCTTTCACTAAAATCTTTATTTCTTCTATCATATTCTTTTTTTTTTTTTTTTTTTTTTGCTCCCTCTTTGTACCCACGCTAGAAAAGCATTGTGTAAATTGAAGTTTTTCAACATGATTTGGTGATTGTGTATTTTATTCTGCATTTAAATCGATGAAGTCTAAGGGACCAAAAGTCAGACTAAGCACATCTTCTAAAGTTATGGGCGAATTAGGAGATTGTATATTTAAATCAAATGGATATGACATAGTTATAGGCAGTGGACTTTTGGTTTTTCTTGTTATAATTCATGTGCAATGATTTTTTGCTATTGAATTGATGTTATTTATAAGTCGTATTTAGGAAGAACTTGAGGAGACAATTGATGCTATCAAAATTTTGGCTCCAAAAAGGTTATTTGCACATAATTCCTTTATTAAGTGTCCACATTTTTTAAACGAAAATTAAACTTTCATTTCACACCAAAATTTTACTCTAAAAATGGGATGGTCAAATTTAAAAATTTGATTAGGATGTAAAACTTGATGTTAATTAGAAGAAATGATTGGGTTTATGTTGTGGTTCATCCGTTAAATCTTGGTGATCTTCTTTATCTAATGAATGGGGAGTCCACTTTGAAAGCGTTCGCCCTGCAACCACCCCCGAGTATATGCTTCAATAGGAATTACACAATGGTAGTTGATACAATAGAAACCTCTGGTAAAATGCCACCCGTAACCCAACAGATAAAGTACATTACATAGTCCCAATTAGGTATTGATCTGAACATATCATATAGCAAAAAATTTCGAGTTCTACTCCATAACTCTTGTCTAATTTATCTAATTTAATATATAATATATACTTTGATCTATTTTCCTGCCCAAACATATTATATTATTAAAGTAGATCATTCAAAGATCTATTCTTTTATATTCAAATAGTATAAATATAATAAATATAAAAAAGATAAAATTTATGAATATTTATTATTGTGATTGTCACAAATGAGTCATTATTTGTGTTTATAAGAATAAATTAGCATAATATATTTGACTTTCAAAGCAAATATTCAATTAATGCAATGTTGCAAAATAGGAAAGATTTTGCCAAAAATTATAGTTTAAAACTCCTTAACCCATCGGATTCATTTATATACTTCCTCGGATTCATTTATAGACACAACTAACTTTGCACATAGATTAATGAGTTAGTTAAACTATAATTTTTTGCCAAAGCTTTCTTATTTTGCCTCCAACATTATATTAATTGAAAGATTACTTTGAAAGTCAAATATATCATGTCAATTCATTCTTATAAACATAATTACTGACTATATACCCATAATTAAAGGATAAATTATAGCAAACACCCACTCATTTCTCCTAATTAACATCAAGTTTACATTCTAATCAAATTTTTAAATTTGATCCTCCCATTTTTGGTGTAAAATTTTAGTGTGAAATAAGAGTTTATTTATCATTTGAAAAATGTGGACACTTAATAAATGTATTATATGCAAATATAACCTTTTTGGAGCTAAAATTTTGATAGCATCAACTATCTCTTCAAAATACCCATTTATAAATAACGTCAATTCAATAGCTAACAATCATTGCACAGGAACTACAGCAAATAATTCAATGGTCCACTACCTACAACCATGTCATATTCTTTTGATTTGAATATACAACCTCCCAATTCACCCCGTAATTTTAGAAGATGTGCTCATTTTAACTGTTAATCCCTCGGACTTTATCGATTTAAATGCAGAAGGAAAAAATAATCACCGAATCATGATGAAGAACTTCAATTCACACAATGCCCTTCTAGTGTGGGTACAAAAAAAGGAGAAAACAAAGAACATGATACAAGAAATAAAAAATTTAGTGAAAGACATGCTTCTTTCTAAAATGCAAGGAGAAGTGTTAAATTCGCGTTCTATCGAGAAAGTTTCGAACACGTTACATACTACAAAAAATTCAGTTTATAGACTTTGTCATATTGCAAAGAGCGGTACACTAGTTACAAATGGGATGAATTGGCATGGCAAACTCATTTGCCATAGGATGAATGGTAATTGAAGTTGCATAAATAATAAAGGAAGCAGCAACTACAATGGAACATCCTATTGTGAATATATTTGCTTTAAAAAATAAATGATATTTAATAGTTAAAAAAATATGGTCTTTTTGTTTAAAAAGTGCACTAGTTGTCTCTGTAAAATGTTGATTCAAATCATCTTTTGGATTGGATAATAAAAATATATACTCAAATATTATAAATGTAAGTATTTTTATGTCAAGTATTGCACATATATTATTATTATATGCATTTCTTATTTCTAATTGTATATACAAAATAAGCAGTAGTCTTTATTTAGTAAATATGTGCAAAATTTCTAAATACATGCAATTTTGCCTGTAATGAAAAGAGAAAGATAAAACAACTATAAATTGGTTAGTCAATCATATTTAATGTAATATTTCAACTTTGTTTGCCACTTTCTTATTTTTCTATGAAGTTGGTACCCTAAACAAAGCAAATAAAATGTAATTTAGACTTTGTACTTATGCCGTAGTCCAAATTAAATAGCTTTATTTATATAAATGGAATGCCAAAAATGGAAATTTTGTCTATATAAATGAATCGAAGGAAATATATCATTATATTATTTTAATATATTATTCTAATTGAATTTTCAATGATATTAATTGTTTTAAAAAATAAATTATTATTCTAATTTTAAAATAAACTTCAAAATGCAGAAAAAAAATATTTTTTCACATGTTTCACATGATATATATATATATATATATATATATATATATATATATATATATATATATATATATATATATAACTATTATTTACAAAAAAAGAAAATGAAATTAAAGTGTTGCCTTTGTAAATATAAAAATTGAAAATCTTGGATATTGATAAGAAAAAAATTTTAAAATTTGAAAAGTGAAATATATATATATATATATATATATATATATATATATATATCTATATATATATATAATTGTCACAACATACAATAATATTTTCAATTCCTGCAAAATATATTGGATGATTTTCTTCTATAAACAAAAGAACTACACATATTATAGGATTATGAGATATCTATATATCTTTGTATCCAACATAAATTAATCAAAATAAAATATTGGAAGGGAAAATAATTATTTCGTCCTTGAACTTTTACAAATTAATTGACTCGTCCTCGTATTTTTGACTATTAGATATTCAATCCTTAACATACGGTCTCGTCTCATCAAGTGGTCCTTCCGTCCGAAATGAGACATTTTTTTGTTAAATGGAGCTAAAAAGTAAAAAATGCCCCTGTTATATCCTAACATCTTTTGCCTATGTCCAGATAATAGAGCTCCTATGCGCTGGTACAACCACTAGCTAAGGACAAAATCCCCTAACACAAATTCCACCAACATTATCTTTTTTTTTAATTTAAAATAAAAAGTCTTTAAGATTCAGTACAAAATCACCTCTTCAATCAATTTTAGATCTGGTCTCGCCTTTCCCCATTGTCCATCGACAACGGTTATTTGTGTAGGAAAAGGCAGTAAACTGAAGCTCTACATCGTCCTTAGCAAAACCCCTCGCCCAACTTTTGCTCTTTAAGTCTTATTTTTGCTATTCAAAACGAGAGACCTAGCCTTGGTTGCAGTAATTCATGTTCTCAATTATTTATAGAGAAAGTCGTTAAGAGCTCTTTCCATGGCAGTTTTCATGACTGCTAGTAATTTCTGGAGCTAAGGTGAGTTTTAATTAACTTCCTCCAACCATTATTGGTATGTGAATTTTCAAACATTTGATGGATCATTGACAGAAATAGGTCCGTTTTGTAGAACCTCATTCATTCCTTAGATGCAAGAAGAGTTTAATCAACAATAATGATTTTTATTATAATGAGTATGTGACATCCCGACTCGACAAAGCAATCCTAAAAGGGAGGGTCGAGAGGGTTCTTAGCGAGCTTCTAGGATGGTAAGTTAGCTAGGGTAGTAGAATGCGGGACATAGAAATGAATCGAATCATATATCAAAAATAGAGTAATTAATTATCAAAGGCACCTTTTAGTGGAATGGCTAGAGAGTTGAAAAAATTTTAGGGTTAAGTGTACTTGCTTGACAGAAATTCTAGGATGGGTGACCTCCTGGGAAGTTTCCATTTCACCTTAGGATAAAACCGTGTGGGTCTTACCGATCTAGTATGAGATGGATCCGGTTTGATCCAAAGTGGACAATTCTTCTAGTGGTTGGAGCTAGGGCATTTCAATTTGGTATCAGAGCCTGACCCCCTCCAATAGATATATGGTTCAAGGACAAACCACACGGAAGCTGGTGGGCCTGTGACATCTTGATCCTGTAAAGCGATCTTAAGAGGGTGGTTAGAGAGGGTTCCTATTGAGCTTCTAGGATGGCAGGTTAGCTAGAGCAGTGAAATACGAGACACAGGAGTGAATCGGATTATATATCGAAAAATGGGTAACTAATAATTAGAGGTGGCTTTTGGTGGAATGGTTGGAGAGTTGCAAGAACTCTAGGGTTATGTGCGTTCGCTTGACAGAAATCCTAGGATAAGTGACCTCATGGGGAACAATTCTTCTGGTGGTTAGAGTCAGAGCGTTACAGAGTATAATTCAATTTTGGGTGGTTGTGATGGATTTGGGAAGGAGGAGGAAGACGATGGAGAGAGGAAGATGGATAAGAAGATGGAAGTTTAAAAGGGTACCATGTGTCATTTTAAAATAATTTTCTATCATCTTTCTCACTTCTTTTAGCTTCCTTTAATAGAAAAATCAACTTTTTTTAGACGGAAGGACTACTTGATGAGACGAAACTGTATATTAAAGACTGCATACCTAATAGTCAATAATTTGAGGACGAGTTAATTAATTTTGTAAAAGTTCAAGGACAAAATGATTATTTTCCCATATCCTAAAATAAATAAAAAAAAATTTAATATAATGTGGTTCTCAAAACTTTTAATAAATCGGAATTAGCGGATCCCAATACCATTAATTTAATTGGTATCAAATCTAAAATCAAAACGAATTATTTTCATTTATCCAAATTTGTTCATGTGGAGGTTGAAGTGTATTTGAGTTCTTTTTTTATTATTTATTTTAGAGTTTTATTTCTTTTATTTGATTTTCATAAACTCAAATCAACATTCAATAACATAAGATCGTATTATTTAATTTTTTTTAAAACAAATCGATTCTAATTAAAAGCTAACCTTATTATTTCAAAAAAAAAAATTGAAGTCTAATCTTATAAATTAATAATAATCTTTTCATTTTATCGTCTATAATTATTTTATTAAATATAGTTGATTTTAATGTTCTTTTATCATATTAAAATTAGTTTAACAAAAATATTATTCGCTTATACTATGAATATTTAAAATAAATTTTAACTTAAAGTTGTTATACATAAAATTATGTTTTAATATTATATAAATATCTAGAGAATATAAAAAAAATTATAATCATACTTAATATTATATAAAAATAAATTAATAAGTATAAACAATGTGTGATATCAAATAATAATAATGTCCAATGCACGTTACAAAAAAAAACTGGTTTATCTATCTATATTATATATAAATGTGGGAAAGAATGGGAAGGAAATAATAAAATTTTTTATATTACCTTAATGAAATTTGAAATATCCTAATATAGCTTTAGTCGAAACCAATTAGAAAATTTCATTTTATACCAACAAGTATTGGGATGAGTAATTCAGTAATTTTTTCCTTTAAAGTGAAGTCTTAGATTTGATCCTTATAGATGGAGCAAATACTTGCTGAAAGTATTTTACCTCCTTCTTGGGCCTACTTGCTCGAAGCACTTTATTCCTTCTTGAGTTACCCAATACAAGTAGTATTTAGTTTTAATTTAGTGGGTTTCAGATATTTGTGGTTAAGATAAAAAAAATGACATTTTATTATTTGATTGAATATAATTTTTAAAAATTATTTTTTAAATAAATACATTTACATAATCTAAAAAGCATATTCTTCTTTATTTTGTAGTTGTAAGAAAAAAAACTGTTTAATCGGTGAAAATGGAACGTTTCTTTTATATAATTTATTAATTAATTAAATTATTTATTTATTTTAAATTTTCAACTTAGAAATATAGAGAAATAAAATTTGATCTTAGTATTATTTGTTTTATAATTTTCATTTGTTGACTTGGTTATAATTTTTTTTTTGTTTATTAACATCAAATTTCATTAAATTTCACCATTGTCAGTTTAAAAAGGAGTTGATTTTTGAAATTAAAATTGATAATTTTTTTAATATAATTTGTTTCTTGTTATGTTTTGAGTTTAAAAAAGAATTATATTGTTAATAATATTTTTTTCTTTTTTATTACTAAATTAATTTATAATTATTATCGCTTTAGTTTTGCAAGAACTTTATATCTCCTTGCAATAAATAGATGGTCTTAAATATTTTAATTTTATTAATATTTTTTATTATATTATAAATCTGTTTAACTTGGAAGATAATAACATTTATAAAATTAGAAAAAAAATTAGAACTGTATATTTCTATTATGGATCACTTTTTTGAAGTTTTAAGAATTTGTGTGTATTCATTTTTCTAATGCATTGAGTAAGTAATGCTATCATTGTAGCCAAAATAATTATCATTATCAATTTTATCATCTGCTTACTTCTTTTTTCTTTATCTAGCAGTAACAAATAATTCATTATTATTTTTCATTATAGTTGTATATGAATATTTATTTGGAGTTGAGGGTAGCAGGTTAGAGATTGAGTGATAACTTGATTTTCTTTTCCGACACTCATTTAAGAATCTATATTTATAAATTAGGGATTGAAGGATTATATCTACGGATTGAGTCAAATTTTATTTTGAGATTACTTTATTATAAAAAGAATATAATGAATTACTTCAAAAATAGTATTATAAATAGTTTGTACGATAAAATTTAATATAAATTAAGCAATTATATTTATTTTAATAAATAAAAACTTATATTTTAATATTATATATATAAAAAAAATTAAAAGAGTATAAATATATAAAGAGGATACTTGCAAGGCACATCATAAAAAAGACTGATATATATATATAAAAATAAAAATATCGAGGAAACATTAAGATTTGTAATAATCCTATTAAATTTATATATTAATAAAAATATCTTAAAGATTTTAATCTGGTTGAAAAAAAATTTAATTTAATTTCTTATATTATTTCCTATTGATCAAAATTCTATTGGTTAAAAAATAAAATAAAAACAATTAAAAGCAAATTAAAAAATATTTAATAGCATAAATTTATTTATTTTTCTTCTATACACAAATATTTTTCGATTAAATTAATAATTTGTGTAAGATAAGTGATTTAAAAGTAAAACAAAGTTATTAATGGACTGTTTTAAATTTTAATAAACTATATTTTATTTTTTTTAAAAAAAAACAATTTTAGAATAATAGTTTTGATAGTTGACAGTTGAGATGATAAATTCAAACCCTTATGGAGTTATACAATGGTAGAAAAAATATTTCTAACTTTTTAATTATATAAATTTATTTATTGAGTCTATATTTTTTAATTATATATTATATTGGATCTATGAAATTTTTATTCAAAAGTAAAAAATTGAAAGCCATTTAATTTTAAATAAAAGTAAGAAAAGCAAAAAAGGTAAGAAAGTAATTATGTGAGAAGAAGAAGGAACAACTACGGAAAGCACAAGTGATCGATTGGGGGGTCAAGCGGTCAACCCTACTACGATAGAAAATTAGAAAATCCATACTACCCTCTGCATAACATAAAATCACTCTTCTTTATTTTTAATTTTTTTTACAATTCCTATTCAAAGAAACTTTCTTCCTCTTTCTCTCTCTGCGGACCTAAGTATCCTCTATTTTAAAGCCTCTGAGAATACTTCACCGGTAATTATTCATTCCTTCCAGGAAATTATCTTATGATCTGCTCGAATTTTCACTTTTTGTTTAGTTTACGCTCTCTTTGCATGTGTTTTGATCTTTTCTCTAGATTTCTTGGCTTCTAAACCGTTTTCATTGCCATTCTTTATTTTGACATGTACTTCGTGTTTTTTAGCTGGATCTTTAACTTTATTTGATAATTTTTATTGGGATTTCTCAGAATTTTGAATTTGTTTTGAAGTTTCAGTTTGCGAGTCAGTTTTTGTTTTATATGCAGATTGTATTTTTGGATAGTGTTGGCTGCTATGCTTTTCATGGAAAACCCTAAAATTTGAGTGCATTTTATAGTTTATTGACCTTAAATAAGATTTTAATTTATGGGTTTGCGTCCAATCTTGACAGATTAGGAATTTGTAATATGATGGTCGCGTTGCATTCAAGTACAATTTAGCTCTGCTTGCTAATTTTGGTGGGGGTCTGAGAAAGGAATGAGGGACTTTTTTCTTGACTTTGAATACTTAGCTGAAGGACTCTGTTGGTATTTATTGGAGGCTTTTGACTTTGTTGCTGATGAATTTCTTGCGTTATGTCTGATTTTTGCCACTTACAATGAGGAATTTATTGGGTTTCTATTCTTCCAAATTGTAGTCTTTTAGATTCTGGGTAATGCTTATTGACTGAATTGGGAAATATGAGTTTATTGATGGACTGTAGAAACAAAGGGTAACTCAGATTTGAAAACTTCTGGAAACTGGTCTTTAGAAAGATGGGTTCAATTCAAAACACTGTTCATTATTGTTGTGTATCTAGGGCAAATCGGACATTGTATGTATATAATGGGGGGGATCATGAAATCGAGAATTTGGCGGCATTGTCATTGGAAAGGACTCCTGCATATCACAAGTGGTATTTTGAGACAATTGGCAAGAGGACTTTCGGGTTTTTGATAGAAGATGGCTATGTTTATTTCACAATTGTTGATGAAGGTCTTGGAAACCCAGCTGTACTTCAGTTTCTAGAGCATGTGAGAGATGAATTTAAGAAGGCAGCTAGAAAGGGTTCAAGAGGAAGTTTCTCAGGTTTGAGCTCTATCAATGTACAAGAACAACTGGTGCCCATTATTCGCCGTTTGATAACTTCATTGGAACATGTATCTCAAAATGGGAATGATTGGAATGCCAAGACTTCCTCATCTGACAATTCCATCCTCTCTCCATCGCCAAGTGATGCAAATGGACAAATTGAAGTTCTTACCTCCACTAAAGCTCCTTTGTTGGGGAAATCTAACAAGCAAGAGAAGAAGAAGTCAAAGGATCATGTAATTGTAATGAGAGATATTGAGTTGGAGGAGCATAGAAAATCCACTGATAGAGGAGTTAAAGTTGACTCAACTTCATTGGATTCAAGTAATCAAGTTGGAGTAGCTTCTCCAATTTCATTGCAAAAGGATTTGGGTTCAATGAGGATTAGGTCGACCTCTCAAAACATTCGAAAAAAGTGGTGGCGCCAAGTAAGGATTGTTCTTGCAATCGATGCTGCTGTTTGCTTGATACTATTCATAATTTGGGTGTCAATTTGTGGGGGTTTTGGATGCACTCGTTGATCCTGAAATTGGAAACTTGATAGAGTGCCTATAAATGAGTATATAAGAATCAATTTTCCCTCTGTTAATCAATGGATGATATATCAACATCAACCTCGCGAGTTAATTTAAAATTCTGATACGGAGGTATGTGCTTGAAATTAGACAGTGGAAACATATTAACGGATTGTCCATATAGTTCAATAGCTTTTCTAGTATATACATGAGAATTTTATATGTTTATCTAGATATTCGTTGGAGTGCTACTATGCTGCTTCTTGTGTTTATGCTATATTTCTAGTTATAGATACATTATCAAAAGTGGTGTATCTAAATATTTTTAATACAAGCCTCTTTTCTTTTTCATGTAAAAAAGTTATTTATTGAAAAATAATTCGTGAACATTTTCTTGTGCTTACTGCATCTTACTTTCTCTGTGTTTTCTAACCACTTGTTTTTGACTGATTATCTGAGATAGCATTTGCATCATTAGTTTAGTCTGTACTCTAAGAATTGAATTTGGAAAGAGGAAGCAAAATCAAAGACAGGATTTAGAGATGCACGAGCTTGAGTTGACAGATGCTATGTTTGGATACAATGATTGTTTATCTAGTTAGATTTACTATTAGTTTCTAAATCCGTGAATGTGGTTAACTCTTTTGAAGTGGATTTCAAGTGACATCTTTTTATACTATATATGAAATCTACACTCAAATAGGGTATTTTCATATTCATAAAGCTAAATGAAGTTCATGATTGTCATCAATCAAGGAGCGCATTATCAAATTCAAATTTTGCATTACAAATTTTAAGTCCAAACACAATATAAAGGAGCATGTGGATTGTATGGAGAGTATAATAAATCTCGTGGAAATGAAAGTACATATGTCCATTTTGTGTACATTTGATGGTCAAGTTGCACCCATGTACCTCTTTTCTTTTTGTAATGGATTGATAACCATAATGTTTTGGGATGAGTTCATGACCCAACACTATTGGAATACGAATTGGTAATGATGCTTTGGTGAGAAATAGGAAATTGTTTTTTTTTTTTCCTGAAGCATTGTATATTGGAGATCGACTTGTTCATACATGATGAAGGGATAGATGACTCGAATAGAAGAAAGCTGACTGTTTAAGGCAGAACTTCCATTGGCCATGGCCTGCTTTTTTTTTCTTCTTTGGATCTCCGAGCTTCTTTTTTTTTTTTTTTTTTTTTTTTTGGCTCAATCGAGTTCAGATTAAAAAAGTTTTATCATACTCTGTAATACCCAATGCAGAGAATCTCCAATATCGAATACTGTGTTTTTCTTCCCCTATTGGTGATGCTGGGCAGTGTAAGAGGTAGGCGAGTATAGAGAGATTTGAACCTAATAGAACCTATTGTCGTGGCATTTTCTACAATGGCTTGAAGGAAAATCAAGGCAATCAAATGTTTCTGGTACATTAAATTTTTAAAGACACAATAATTTAAAATATTTTATAATATTTTGTAAAAAATAATTATTTTTTGTAAAATGGTTTTCACAAAATAATAAATATTTTCATCAATATTTTGTAAAAGAGAGATGTATATTGTGAAAAGTGATCGTAATTTACAAAATAATAAATATAATTGTAAATATATTGTAATATTTTAAAATATCTTGTAAAAAATTGACTATTTTTTCAAAGTTATTGGATTTCAAAATAATAGTTCCAATTACAACTATATATATATATATATATAATCCTAAAGCAAAAAAAAATTTAAAAAAATTGACGTGGAACTCTAATATTTGAGTATTGCTTTTTATTTTTTTTTTATAAATTTTTAATAATTTTTCTACATTTTTATTTTTATATCTATATATATTTATATCTAAAATTTAAAATTTTGAATAATTGAAACTTTAAAAATTTTGAATTTTTAAATTTTTAAATTTTAAACTTTAAAAACTTTTGAATTTTTAAATTTAGAACTTTAAAAACTTTTGAATTTTTTTTCTTATCAATATATCTATATATACCTCTTTCAATGATTATTTTTTACAATGGATTTCTTTTTATCTTTTATTATTTCTTTCAATTATTTTGTTTCAATTTTATAGATTTTATTTTATTTTCATGTATATGTTAATATTATTTTTTAGATTTTGATTAGCAAAAAGATGATAAGCACAATTTCAATCCATATTAATACTACATCTTTTTCTCCAACTACAGTAATATTAATTTAATTCTTTGGTTTTCTTCTTTTTTATAATTTTTTAATTTTATAAAATAATCTGTATACAGAAAGAAATATATGCAAGAATAAGCGGATATATAGCAAAAATAAGAGTAGAAAAAAGACTGATATCAATTAAATCTCATTATTTTAATAATTTATTTTTTATCTTAATATAATTAGTTTTATGATGTTTAGTATATATGTTATGAATTTTTTTTAATTTATTTGTGTAGTTTTTATGCTTATAAATAAAATATCAATTTTATTTATTTATTTATTTATTTATTTATTATTATTATTATTATTATTATTATTTTGCTCTTTCTTTATTTATTTTATTTGTTTTGTTTCTTAGGTAGAAGGTTAAAGAGAAAGTAGTGCTTATTTAAAATAATTATCTATATTCATATTTGATTTGACTATTTAATTTTTTTTTCATTTATTTACAATAATTTTATATTTTTATATCTATATATCTTTATTATTATGTTTATATTTATTTGCAAAAATTTTATATATATCTATGTATAATGTGGTTACTCTATTTTTTATATAAGTATTTATCTTATATGTATAAAAAAATTTTAATATAATGTACTATAATAAAATAATAAAACAACCCACGCTAGCGCGGGTTTTTGCGTAATAATTCTCAATAATTTGTACAAAGCTAATTTTGTAAAGTTATCCAATTATAAAATAATAGTTTTGATTGCAATATTTTGTAATACTTCCTAATAAATTATAAGAAATGGTTGTTTTTTTTTTATAAAATTACGAAATTACAAGATAATAAGTAAAAGTTACTAATATTTTGATAATACTCTCTAAAAAGTGGCTATTTTTGTAAATTGTCGGAATATTAAATAATAACTTCAATTGTTAATATTTTGTAATGCTTCTTAATAGGTTAATATATTGTAAAACGTGATTTTTTTTTATATAATAGTTGGTGGTTTACAAAATTATAGCTCTTCTTATAAATATTTTATAATATTTTCAATTATTGTATAAAAAGTGGTTGTTTTTCTTTCTTTTTTTTTGTAAAATTACTGAATTACAAAATATAAAATCCAAATTTCAATATTTTATAAAAGTTGTCAATATCTTGTAAAAAGTAGTAACTTTTGTAAGTCCTTCCTTTTCACTGAAGGCATTATAGCTCCTGTTGGATATTGGTCTTCTATGTGATAAGATTTATTTATCTACACTGGATTTATTTATTAAAGATAGAGCTTTTATTGAAATAAGATATTTATGACCATTGCAAAAATGGATTGAATAAATACAGTTTAAGACTGTATGTGGAGTTTAATTTGTATTTATATGATTACTTGTACACCTCTAATAAGGTAATACGGTTAAAAATATAGGCCTAATCTTATATGGAGACTTGTGATGAAAAGATCCATAGGATTATATATAAATAGATTAAGTTCTTTTTCTTTTGGGAAAATTATTATTTCATCCCTGAGTTTTTACCAAATTAATAACTTCGTTCATGTATTTTGGTCAAATTATTCGGACGTCCCTAAGGTTTGGTTCCGTCTAACAATCTAGTCCTTCCGTCAAAAAAAGGCTGATTTTCCATTAATTTTACATTAAAATGACAAAAAAAGCCTTAGAAAAAATTATTATTTCATCCCTGAATTTTTACTAAATTAATAACTTCATTCATGTATTTTGGTCAAATTATTCGGACGTCCCTAAGGTTTGATTCCATCCAACAATCTAGTCCTTTCGTCCAAAAAGGGCTGATTTTCCGTTAATTTTACATTAAAATGACAAAAAAAGCCTTATTGTGGGACCCACAAAATACAAACGGTTAGACAGAAGGACTGGATTGTTGGACGGAACCAAACCTTAAGGACGTCCGAATAATTTGACCAAAATACATGAACGAAGTTATTAATTTGATAAAAACTCAGGGATGAAATAGCTTTTTTTGTCATTTTAATGTAAAATTAACGGAAAATATTCCCCTTTTTTTTTTACGGAAGGACTAAATTGTTAGACGGAACCAAACTTTAGGGACGTCCGAATAATTTGACCAAAATACATGAACGAAGTTATTAATTTGGTAAAAATTTAAGGATGAAATAATAATTTTCCCTTTTCTTTTTTCAACCCTAATATTAGTTAGTCCCGTTGAGAACCGCCTTGTGAATGAGAAAACAGAGAGAAAGATTTACTTCCATTTTTACAAACTTTGATAGAAAAATCGTGAACTCTACTTTAAATTAATCAAATTGTTTCCGCATAATTAATAGTTTGTGTTCAAAAATTCTTGTACTAGATCCATTAATTTTCTTATTTGTAGTATCATAACCTTCTTGCGTTTCCAACTTCTTTTTGTTTAAGCATGTGAACAGGGAAAAAAATCACTTTGCAGATCATTTGGCAAAGAAATGGATACTCTCCTCTCAAGATTTTGTCACTTGGATATAGATTTATGAAAAATGTCAGCGTTGCAACTATGTTCTTTTAAATTTTTTGGTTCGATATCTTATGTGACTTGATTTATTGAGATTGGACGAATAGAGATATATCTTATGAGCAATAGAGCGTGTTCGAAGTTATTGTTAAGAGTCACTGCATCTAGTATTGTTTGTTTACTAGATATTAATAAAACCTAGATATGAATTATGACACTGATATTATATATAAGCAAGGCGGTTCTTACTGATTCACATGAGATTCCACGTGGCCCATATCACTCGGATCAGAGCATAAGCTAGTGATGATACTTTGGTGCGTGCTTGTTGAAGAATGAGTTAGCGACTTATAGACTATATATATATATATATATTATAAAAATTTCAACTATTTGTCATTCTAGATTTAATTATATAAATTCTATTTAAAAATTTATTTTTAAAAAATATATCTAATCAAATCGTACAAACATAAAAAAGATATTAATAAAAATAATATACTTTTTTATCTCTCCTCTAAATAAAATATTATATATTATTTTTGAAATTTTATTTTTAAAAATAATATATCCAATTAAATCATAAAGATATAAAGAAAAAAATATTAATAAAACATATTTTCTTCTATTTTTTTATCTATCCTAAATAAAATATTATAAATTATAATTAAAATAAAATTAAAAATTTAAAATATTTAATTATCTATAGTATTTATTCAAAAAAAATATTTTTTTAATTCATTAGAAGATCTATTGAGCCAAAGTAACTTTGTGGGCTGCATTACAAGAAATAACCCTCTCTTTTCTTGACTCACCAAATTGATGAAAACACTTATATTATAAATTATAATTAAAATAAAATTAAAATTTTGAAATATTTAATTATCTATAGTATTTATTCAAAAAATATTTTTTTTAATTTATTAAAAGATCTATTGAGCCAAAGTAACTTTATTGGTTGCATTACAAGAAATAACCCTCTATTCTCTTGACTCACCAAATTGATGAAAACACTTATAGCCGAAAATAATTAAACTCGAGACCTCTCACTCTTTGCATAAATAAGAAAATGATCATACCCACATAATTGACTTAAAAATAACTTTTATAAATAATTTAAAATTAAATTCAAATATTAGTTGTTTTAATGTCAATGAAGTCATAACGATAAGACAATGAAATCCTGGCAACAGCCAAAGCAAAATATCTTTTATGTCCGAATTTGAATATCATCCTCATCTGCCTTTCATTTGTAATGTCACCAAAGAATATTAAATTTCTTAGAAGTAATAGAAGAATGATGCAATCAAATATAGAAAATCAATCTGTTGAGTGTTGAGCGAAGAGTATTAAATTTTTTATAGAAATAATAGATAAACGTTACAGTCAGATATAGAAAAATTAACATATAATTGACAACTTTAAATTAAAAAATCAATCAAATATAGAAAATCAATTTGCCGAGTGAAGAACATTAAAATCTTTATAGAAATAATATATAAATACTATAATCAAATATAGAAAAATTAATATGTACTTATCAACTATGAATGAAAGAATCAATCAAATATAAAAAATTAATTTATTGAATGAAAAACATTAAAATTCTTATAAAACATTATAATCAAATATAGAAAAATTAATATGTAGTTGACAACTCTGAATAAAACAATCATCTATCAATTAATTGTTCATAGATTTACTATCATTAGTATGTTATATGTCTACGTAGCAACTATTCATCAAATAGCAACATGGCTTCCTCAAAGGGCAAAGATATAGCAATCTGAAATTTCCTTTATTTTGGGATAATAATTTATTTTTGAAAAATATTTTTCATAATTTATTTTTTATTGTTTGATTAAAATACTGAAAATTTGTTAAGAAATATTAAAATTTATTATTGAAATAGCAAAATAAAAAATTGAATATCAATGTTAAGCTAAGAAATCTTCCATGTATCATTTCTACTGAATTAAAATATCATTAAAAATGAATTTATTATAATAAAGAAGTTAATTTCTTGTGAAATAAGATATAGCTTGTGCTAATTATAATATATATAATCAAATTAACAATTATATTAGAATTTATTAAAAATAATTACCTTTGTTCTGCTACTGTAAATTAAAAAAATAAGGAAAAGAATTTAATAATTGAATGGGATTTTGATAAATTTTATTGTTTAAACCTAATTGGCTTTATCAAACTTTCATTGTTTACTTTTTTTAATTGCACGTTCAAATTAAATATTAACAACAAATCAAATAAAGCATTAACTATAATTTATTTTATTCTATATTCGTGTTCTTTCTATAATATTTAAATAAAAATGTTTATAAATTTAAAACTTTCAAAATAATTTATAAAATTTAATTTTGTTATGGATAAAAAATATGCACTTAATCATGATGATGATGGTACTTCTCTTATAGAAAATAATGATTTTCTATTAAAAAATAAATAAAAAATAAAATTAAATCAATTTATTTGAATTACATTAATTAGAATTGAATATACGAAATAATGATTACAGTCAATAATAAAATATTTATGCAGAGACATAAAATAAGATTTAAAGTATTTGAAAAGTGAAATTACAATTGGTAACAAATAACTAAAGATATTTTAGGATCAAAACTCCGTTAAAGATGTTTTAAGAAATCATATTATTATTTTTTTATTTTCACTTCTTTGTATTCTCATTTCTATATATAGTATAGATAGATTGTAGATAGAGAGCTATATGGATATATTATAAATAGATTAAAGAAAAAAAAAATAACAATATCGTTAACCTAATTTTTTGAAAATAATATATTATAATTTTTTTTCAGTTTAAACAATAAAAATATTTGAAAATTAAAAATATTAGAAGAAAAATCTCTATCCCATAGTTGAAGACAGAGAAAAAAAAGGGAATCAAATTGATATTTTCAATTTGTTTAAATTTATGATTTTTAAATATTTTATTATTTTTAAAAGTACAAACTATGTTTTATTATTTGTAGCCCAGAAAACAGAAAAAGTTAATTCTAAAATGTGAGAAGGTAAGATTCTTTTCATTAATGTGAGAATTGTGAAGTCTCGAATTTGAGTCATTTCAATCACAAGAGTTTGAACCATGTTATATCAATGGAGGTATTATTTGAGCAAATTGGCTTCCCAATAAATTGAAAAAAAAAACACAATAACTAATTAAATAATCAAATATCAAGGGATAAAGAGTATGACTAAGAAAATGATTACTGACGCAACAATAATAATAATTATAAACCGTACGAAGTGTGAGTAGGAGGTCTCAAGTAAATTCTTTTCAATCACAAAAGTTTGAGTCATTTTATATTGCCGGAGGTATTATTTGAGCCGATTCACTTCCCAATGATTAAAAAAAAAAATCATAATAACTGATTAATTAATCAAATCACTCAGAATAAAGAACATGATTAAGAATACGATTAGTGAAGTAACAATATAATAATTTTCTTACTAGAAAATACTACAAACAGGATAGTTCTCTCCTTTTACAAATTTCTAGTCCCACAGCCCAAAAGCGTTGGAGTCTTAAGATGCAAGAAAAGGAAGAACAACACTATTACCGTAACATAACACTTATTAGGTTTTATTTTTAATATCATATTTTGATATTAGAATAATCAACAGTAACAATGGCAATGATGGTTATTCCCGGAAGTTTTCTTGCAAAATCCTCCTCTAGTGCAATCGGCAACGCAAAACACCCAACACTTTCCATTTTTCTCAGGATTATCATCAATGCCTGGAATGCACCTTCCAAGTTCATAATGTTCAGCGCAGCATATTCCAGCATCAGCTACTGCATTCAGATCACCACATATCGTTAGGGCTACTATAAGAACACAAAATAAAACTTTCACTTGGGCCATCCTTTTAGCTCTAAGAACAATTTTTTAAAGACAGGAAGAAAAGAAAGTCTTAATTATGAGAATATGCTCTTTGCTTACTGATATTCTGATGTTATATAGGCACAGATTTGCCATATATTGGAAAAAGCAAAAAAACAGTAATTATAACAAATACTTCTAATTAGAGCTATTGCAATTTAATACGGGGAAGTTTTCATAACTACTTTAAAAAATAAAATATAAAAAAAGATAAAACAACTCAGCTGAGTTGCTTAAGGTTACCATCACCCTTCAATATTCGTTGATTTAATATAATTTCTAAAAATTATTTTTCAAATAAATATATATAGATAATAAAAAAATAAAAATATACTCTTTTTTAAAATTGAGGGTTTATACGATAAGCGTTTCTTTTATGTAATTTATTATTATTAATTTATTTATTTATTTTAAATTTGCAATTTAAAAAAATAGAGAAATAAAATTATATCATAACATTATTTGCTTTTAATTTTTATTTATGGACTTGGCTTTTTTTTTGTCAACCAACATCAAATTTTATTGAATTACAATATTTTCAGTTAAAGAAATAATTTATTTTTTATTATATATTGAGTTCTGAAAAAAGTTCTATTCTTAATAATAATTTAAAAAAAAATTTCATTATTGAATTAATTTATAAATATTATCACTTTAATTTAGTAAGAGATTTATGTCTCCCTTACAATAAATAAATTACCTCTTGATAATTAAATATTTTTAATTTTTTAAATATTTTTTTATTATATTTTAAATCTATTGACTAGAAAGAAAACAATATTTATAAAACTAGAAAAAAAATTAAAACTAGAACTGTATATTTCTATTTTAGGTCACTTTTTGGAGATTTCAATAACTTGTATGTATGTGTATATATCTCGTTCTCTAATATATACTGAGTGAGTAATACTATCATTATTGTAAAAACAATTACCATTATCAAATTAGATCATTTGCTCACTTTTTTTCTTTATCCAACAGTAAAATAATAATTTATTATAATTGTATGCATATATTGATTTGAGGTTGAGAGCATGATATTAGAGATGAAGTGATGACTTAATTTACTTCTTGGGCACTCATTAAAGTTTTAAAAATTTAGATTTATAAATTAGGGACCGAAATATTATATACAGAGATTGTATTGAATTTTATTTTGAGACTATTTTATTATAAAAAAATTTAAATTAAATATATAAGAAATAACATTATAAGTAACTTGTACGACAAACTCCAATACAAATTAAGTAATTGTATTTATTTTAAACTAAATAAAACTTATATTTTAATATTATACAGATAAAAAATTAAAAGAGTATAAATATATAACGAGTATAGTCAATGTACAATACACGTCATAAAAAAGACTAATATATATAAAAGTATGAACATAGAACATTGAGTTTTTAAAATGCGCTTTATAAACTTTCAATTTAATTGTTAACAATAGGATAATTTAGTCATTTATTAATGAAAAAAATTTTAAATTTAATTCTGTTAGGAAGTTTAATCTAATCATATTCTAATTATGGATTCACTTTATTTTTACAAAAAAAATTACAACCACTGCTTAGTATACAAAATTGTAAATTATGAACTGCAGAGAAATCCTATTATAACTAATATTGTAACCGCTTTTTTCAAAAGAAAGAAATTACAGCCAGGGCACAACTTGGACCCTTTTATTACGTGTTTAAAAAGAAAAATGGGTGATATTTAGTTAATTTAGTGATGATCCAATGGTAAACCCATTTGATTGATTGATCGATCGATTGGATCAATTTCACCATAGCATAAGAAGAACATTATCACTGAATAACAAGCAAATGTAAAATATAAGTAATGAAGAACAATAATAGAAAATTCTTTCAATTAATATGATATATTGTTCTCTCCTTTTACAAAATTTCCCATCCCAAGTCCGAAAGGAAGAACCATAATAATAGATTTTATCTAATATTAGAATATCAACAGAAACAATGGCGGTGATGTTTATTATCTCTAGTTTTCTTGCAAAATCCTTCTTTCTCGCAACCAGAAATGCAAAAGGCCCAACACTTTCCAGTTTGCCTTTGGTTAAGATGATAATTAATCTGATTAGTTATAATTAAGTGATATGATCTAATTAATTGGATAGATGTAGTTAGTTTAATACTTAAGCAGTTAAAAGTTCATACTTAGATTTAATTAGGTGATTAATGAAAATTAATATAAATAATGAAAAATATGGATATCAAATTAATATAATTTAATCAAATAATGAATTATTTGGATTAACACTTCTTTGTGGTGTGAAAATATGGAGAAATAACGGAATTTTTGATAGCGTTCTTAATGAAATTTAAATATTTTGAAATAACATTAATGACGATCAATTAAAAAATTATATTAATTGATTAGACATAATTTATTAAATTTATTTTTTAAATATATATATATATATAATATTAAGCATTTCGAAAGTTTAAGTCTTATTTTTTCTAAATTTATTTTTTGATAAATATAAATGATAATAAGACATTTAAAATTTTTATTTTTATTTTTCAAATTTATATTTTAAATACTTGATTTTATTTTTATTATAATTTAAAATATTTTATTTAGGAGAAAGATAAAAAATAACAACATATATTTTTTAATAATATTCTTTATATTCACATTAATTTTATTTTAATATTATAAAAATCTAAATAATATAAGATAAAAATTATAATCAATATTTAATTTAAAAAAATAAAAATGGGTATAACTATAACAAGTAAAAGTGAGCAATAACTTACACAAAAATTTATACAAGTACGAATAACGAGTATAATTAACGTGTAGCACCCAATATAAAGAGACTAGTGTATTAAAATATCAACTTAACTCTAAATTATTAAAATATAAGAAAATATGGAAATTATTGATTAATTAGAAGATGATTTGTTATGATGGGATTTAGTGCATTGTGAATTGTGCCAAAGTTTTTGAAATTGTACTAATTAGGAAATTACAAGTTGATTGTGTTATGATTGAGAAATTAATTACTACCTCTGCTTCATAATTATTGTTACATTTGAAAATATAGTTTGTTTTAAAATATTTATCGGATTTGTGGTTTCAAAGATTAATAAATTCATTTTTTCCATATTTACTTTTCATATATTATTACTTCAATTTAACGATTTTTTAGAGAATTAATATTAAATTGAAGGTAATATAATCAATTTTTTCAATAATTTATTATAATTTAAATAAATTTAATAATTTTTTTAAAAAATACGAAATTACAAATATTATAAACTATAGACAATATATGTGCGATGATTAAATATTTTTGTGAACCAAAGCAATGAATAAAAATAGTTTTTCTATTTTTTAGAATGACTAATTTAGTCGTTGTTGTCTACTCCATTCCTTGAATTAAAAATCGTGGCCATTTTATAAATAAAATTAGATTATCAAATAGAAAAAAATAGCAACTGCTATGAATTAATTTAAAATTGCAACTTGTACGAATTAATAGCAACATCACTCTTTAAGTCACTTTGATATTAAAGCTGTAAGTTAATTAAAAAGAATAACACACGCAGTAGGGATAGTTATTCACTTTGTTTGTTAAATCGGTAAAAATAATTGTAATAATCTCCGGTCTTCTTCACATAAGTGAAAAAATTAATCAAACCGCCATTTGATTGATGCACAATTTTAACTATTTATGGTATGTATTTAAATAGAAAAATATAATCGGAATAACAAGAAAATATAAAAATAAAGAAAACAAAGCGAGCAGTAACAGTAAAATGATAAAGCTCATATAAATATAACATATTTATCAAATAGTCATACTAAATGACACAACTTATTTCTGGCACAAACCCATCAAAATGTCCATAATAACCTGGACAAGTTTAATGCAGTGAATTTCGCCAACCATTAGACATTTTAACAACTTACAGTGAAAATTGTGGGAGGTAAAAGTTGGGCTAAATATATTTTCGGATAATATAATGATATATATCTATTAGATTTTATCTAATATCAGATTACAGTATTAGGGGGATCAACAGAAACAATGGCAGTGATAATTATTACCACCAGTTTTCTTGCAAAATCCTCCTTTCTGGCAACCAGAAATGCAAAAGCCCCAACACTTTCCAGGCTTTTTAGGATCGTCATCTCTGCCTGGAATACAACTTCCAAGCTCATAATGTTCAGTGCAGCATTTCGCAGTACCATCTTCACTTGCTACTTCATTCAACTCACCACATAGCATTAGGGCTACAATCAGAACACAGCACACAACTTTCACTTGGGCCATCTTTTTTTTTTTTTTTTTTAAATCAGATTAGAGATTAAAGAATGATCTGAATTTGGTCTTTTTCCAATGAATTTATAGGCAAAGGTTTATCACTATATAGGAAATAAATAAATTTCTAATTGCACAGAATATTATCATTTCCTAATTTGGGATGATTGTAGTAATTAGAATATTTTGGTAATATTACACATATTTTGCTAAACTTGCAAATTCTAATTATAATATTTTTATAAATCTTG